>PVIU01033512.1:0-12329 GCA_004026605.1 Ondatra zibethicus
GGGGACCGGGAGAAGGGGAAGAAAGGAAAAAAAATTTTTTTTTATCTTTAATTATGTTCTTGAATGGAAAAAATAAAACAAAACAATGTATGGAAAAAAATAAAGAAAAGAAAGGTAAAAAAAAAAGAAATCTCATGAAGCCTTCCTGCTAGATTGTTAGGATAGAAAGTCCAGTTTGTTTCTATTGCAGGGGCTCCTTAACTGCTGAAATGTAGATCTCCTTGTTTCTAAAACTAAATAAACCCTTTCCTTTTCCTCTGAAAAAAAAAAGTGTGCTACACTTTGCTGACTCCCCTTGGGAAGCCTTACCCTTTCTGAGGAGTGGATGGGGAAATGAGGTGGGTGGAGGAAGGTAAGGGAAGCAGGAGGGGAGGAAGCAGGAACTGGGATAGGTATGTAAAATGAGAAAAAATTGTTTTAAAACTATGAATAAATTAGTACATGAAAAAAAGAAACCAAATGAATAACATTTGCTAGTTCATCTACAGGCACATTCTCAGTTAGCTTTCTTCAGCAACCCAGAACCACCCATATAAGGATTGGTGCTCACCCACAGTGAGCCAGACCCTTCTGTATCAATTTTAAAATCAAGAAAATAACTCATAGATGTGCTCAAAAGCCAATATGATCTGAGAAATCTAACAATTGAGACTCCTTATTCACAGTACTCTGGGATGTGTCAAGCTACTGCTTAAAGACAACACAAAGAAGCATTCTGTATCAAGTACTGTTGTGGTATACTCTAGCAGAGTTCCAGGTTCAAAGGAACAGCTACAACTCTATACCTACTCATTGTTTCCCTAGAAAACAGTAAAGAAAGGAACAGTATTTTATGGAGCCCTTGAATATAAATTTCCTGGTGAGAATGGCCATTAAACTAGTGATAATTCAGCTAAATTTATGTATTTCATTTAAATGGGCACATGTAGTGCTTAATTTTAGGGTATTATAAAAATATTCACCCTGGTCTTCACTGAAGTTGGCCTCTGGAGATCACCTGCACTTTCTACCTCCTGGTAAGCTATATATAGTCATACATAAGTGAAAAGTAATGAGGCATGACTCACAGAGAAAGACTGGTTTATCCACTGTTGTTGCTTTGCCAGGAGTGCTATATCCTCACTGCTACTTCAAAGTAGCAGTTTTAGCCAGTTCTCTTAAGGCAGTAAGAATCAAGATTCTTCCTCACACAGAACAGTCCTGGAAGACATAGTGAGAATCAAGTTTCAAAGATGACTCACTCAGTATACTTGCTGTATGACCTTACCATAAGTACTGACCATCAGCTCAGAGTATTAAGTGATTATAATAAAAAGATTTGACATCTCCCTCCAGTATGTAGAAGGGTGAGTTCACCTGACCCTCCCCCAAACACCCTTCACAATGCTCCAGATCGACCTTGCATTAAAAGCTAACTACAAATAGATCCTTGACTAAACATGAAACCAGAAATACTAAAACTGCTACAAGAAAATATATGGGTAGAGCAAAAATTTCCTAAACTCTATTTGTCCAACAAATAAGGCTAACAACTGAAAATGGAATTTCATGACACTACAAAACTTTGCACAGCTAGAGAAGCAATCAACAAGGTGAAGAGGAAATCTATAGAACAAGAGACAATCTTTGCCAGCTGTATATACAACAGAAGATTAATATGCAGCTATACAAGAAACTAAAAAATTAAATAAAATCACAAAAAACACCTAATGATGCAATGGAAAAAGGTCCGGGACTTTACTAGACAGTTCTTGAAAGAATAAATAAAAATGGCTAAGAAGTATCTCAAAAGTATTTTGCCTCCATATCAGCAAGGGAAATACAAATCAAGGCTACTTTGATATTTCATATTTCCTCAGTTAAAGTATTAAAGAAGTCAGTACCATACCTGTCTGCATGATGCCATGCTCCCTGTCATGATGATAATGAACTGAATCTCTGAAACTCTAAGCACAAGTTCACTTAAATGTTTCCTTTGTAAGAGTTTCTGTGGTCACTGTGTCTCTTCACAGCAATAAAAGCTCAACTAAGACAAGGAACTTAGCAATTAAACTGAAAGACTTAGGAAAGATAGTTTGTTATGTTACCAAAACCCAGAACATACAAACATAGCAGGCTCTCACTAGAGTTTCCTAGCTCCAAATCTGCAGGTGAGTACATAACCTGTAGTATCAGTAGAAACCAGGAAAGTAAAATGGGAACCATTGCTTGCATAGAAGGGTTGGAAACTAAGGTAGAGGGAAGTATCAGGATATAAGTGATATACGATTGGAAGACTAGGAAATTGGCACTCCATGGGAAAAGAAGAGAGATAAACACAGGAAAACCAGAAATACTAAAACTGCTACAAGAAAATATATGGGTAGAGCAAAAATTTCCTAAACTCTATTTGTCCAACAAATAAGGCTAACAACTGAAAATGGAATTTCATGACACTACAAAACTTTGCACAGCTAGAGAAGCTTTAATACAAAAACAAAACAAAACATGGATGCCTTCTTTAAAAAAACAAACTCACTAACCATTTACCTAAAAAAAAAAGTAAAACCTAAAAAGCAAATAACTCACTGTATAAAGACAGATATTTAATGAACCTTTCTAATGTACGCTGACAGTGTTACTTCCTATTGACAAAGACCACGTAACAAAAACTCCAATACTAAACACGAAAAACCTAATTTGAGTTGTTACTAGGGTTGCCAAGAGAGTGCCTAAGGATACAGTGTATTGCAGTCATCCTTGGTTAACTTGAGAAGTGGAAGCTAAACCCCTCTTGCTGAAGACACCAAGCATTTTAGAAACAGGGCCTAGAGGCCTCTGAGCTGAAATTAACCCAACTGCCCCATGCCTGAGGATTAGATTTCATGGAACCACAGATGCCATGCAAGCTACAGAGTGAGGAAGCACCATTATTCCCATCAGTATGAAACCTATGAACCACATCAATGACCACCATGGCAAAGAATCCTAAGAGAGGAGTAGCCACATGCATATGTTGGCAGTAACCTAGAGCTCTGTAATTGGACTTAAGATCCACACAACAAAAGGTAAATTATGCCTGATACTGGAAACCTACAGCAGTGAATTCATGGTTATTAAAAATGTACCAATAATTTACTAAATGCTATACCCACAGGAAACTGTAGTCTTCACTCGTCATCAAGGAAACTTCTCTTAGCAACAAGAGAACACTACAGAAAACCACAACCCATATAGAGATGTAGTGGATCATCCCAACATGTACAAAACACTCCCACAGTTCAGGATCTGGGACTAGTTTGGAAGAGAAGGCTAAACAGGAGGCAAAGGATCAAAGAATGGGCTGTGAAATAGTATCTCATATTAGCATCAAAAGCTACACTCAAAATGCCTCTCAGCAACATGACTAAACAAATGTGAGCTTAAAATGACACCAACAAACATGCCAAACTAAACAAAGCAAAACCCACAAGACCTCAACCTTATACAAACAACTATGAGCAACTGTACCTAGATACATGTGACTACTTTAAGGTACAAAGCTCAAGAATAACACAAACAAATTCTCCTTTTGGCAAGGCCTAGGAAAATTTAATTCATTTTGGCAGGGCTGATGGGTTGTTTGCTGTATATTTCTGGGCATGACCACAGGAACGTATGTGCTACATGCTCTCCTTGCTTTCCTTAAACAAGTTAATGCTGGCTGCGTCTACTTTCACTTTCTTATAGCCATAGATGAAATGGGGATTGTATCAGAAAAATTTATTCCCTGGTGTTTTGCCTCTGCATGAACTGGTAGGGATATTAAAACTAAATAGTAGATCAAAAACCTAAGGTTTTTGATGTTTCAAGTGTGACCATGAATTCAGAATTCTCAAGAACAAAATGTTGTCTTTCCAATGAACCTTGTGACTGGCCTGAAATAGACACAGAAGTTCATGACAATATTAAAAATTAGCATAACTGTCCTGGAGAGAATGATTTTAACCACAAAAGTATAGGTGAAATGTTAATAAATAAATGATATCAAGAGTTAATGGGAAGAGTTTAAGAAGAGGGAATGAAGCAGAATCATAGAAACCTACAATGCCCTCAACTCTATAACTGTGCTAATACTGTAGAAAGTTGAAAGGAAGGGAACATGAAAACAAAAAGAAAGCAATGCCAACTATTGAGAATAAGCATTTAAGTTATGTAGTTTATATGATGATAGGAAAAAACCTGGTATATTCCTATAGGAGATACAGTAGTATAGAACAAAGAATGGATTCATTCAGCCTCGGCTGATGAGTTGATTATGAGAGTTTAGATTTGACCAGAGGAAAACATTAACCAGTAGAGGCAGATCTTTCCTTAACTTTGAATGATGCTATAACTGCAAATGCTGCTAACTGGGCACACTGTTCCACTTTTAGTTGTGCCTATTTAGAAATTTTCCTTTGTTGCTTGCTACACAGCTTATGCTTCTAATATTAAGGCTACAAATTAAGTAGGTAATGTTTGCCAGTAGGGAAGCTGAGGGAAGGATATATGAGAACTAGCACTTATTGTAATTATTATTAGAAACTTAAGAAAATGAATATGATTGTAAAACTGTCCGTGTAAACTGTCGAAACTGTATAAACACCTCAGGCTATTGGGGGCAACCTGTTAGAAACAGGTGGTCAGACTTTTCTTCATTTTGCTGATTCGCACATCCACCCCAGATCATCAGACCCGTTAAGATCAATATCTCAGCACAGCTTCATAAAGCTGGGAGGAGAGGTAGTCTTCCCCAGACAAGATGAATTGATTGTCCAGAGCCAACAGGCCTGAAAATATTCACATACGTAACATAATATGGACTGGAGGGGATACATTTAATCGTACTAATGAATGAAAAAAGCAGCCATGAATTTTAAGAAATGTGAGGAGAGGTATAGAGGCCTAGGAGAAAGGGGAAGGGGAAAATGTGGAATTAAAATATAGAACTCTTAGCCCCACAAAGAATCAAAGCATCACTATTCAGAAACCCTATATGAACATCAGCAGCACTGAACTGCCAAAGACCGAACTCTTAGGCCCACAAAGCCTCTCAAATATGTGGAAAACTGGGGAAAGAAAAAAAACTTCCACAGACTTTTAAGACAGACAAGATTTTCAGAGGAAGAAATAGTACCAGCAATTTACCTACAAATACATAAGTCCTACCATATATAAAAACCTAAATAAACAAAAGCAAGTTGCCACTAGAAATTAGTAGACTCATAGAAATTCCAATTGCAAATTCACTAAAATTGAAAAAGATTAAAGACTTCAATGAGGATATGAATATAATAATGACCTCGAAAACAAAGAGTAAATGAGGTAAAAATCAAACTCAGGAATGAAATCAGTAAAATAAAAACAAAACATACAAAAAAATCAATGAAATAAGTAGGTGGATCTTTTAAAAAAAACATGAAAAAGATTGACAGTCTTTAAAAACTAACCAAAATAAAGATATAGGCAAGAGATATTTCTTCAGCAAGTACCAATGAAATCCAGAAAATTATAAAGATGTACTTGAAACGTTGTACTCCAAAAGTGTAAAACTAAAAGGGTAAATTTGTTGATATATATAGCCTACCAAAGTTAAATCAAATCAAAATCTAGGAAGTAATTTGAAAGATACAAAACCGCTAATGAGACAGAAGCAGTAATTAAAAAACTCCCAACCAAAATATCCCAGGGTCATGTAAATTTGATGCAAAATTCTCCCAGACCTTAAAAAATAATTAATGTGATCATTCCTCAAATAATGCAAAAATACAGACTAATTTGTTTTACCAGGCCACATAACCCTGATACCTAGACCATGGACTCAACAACAACAAAATTACATACCAGTGTTCATTGTGACTATACACAAACTTCTGAAAAAAAATACTTGCTAACTAAATACAAGAAGAGTTGCAATATTACTTAAAATTCTAAGTAAATTTGTGCAATCTCTTTCTTGATTTTCCATACAAATATATTAATATTCTCCTATAACATATATATGTAACATAAAGAATGCTAAACTGTAAGATTTTATTTCATAAATATAAAACAGTCAACAGTACCAATTTTCATGGCAAGAAAAATCTGAAAGCCTAATACTGAGGCTACTACTTAAAACATCAGATCCTTCTCTCTTAATTGATATTAAGTCTTAGTTAAACCAGGCATCCTGTTCTGGGAGACACTAAGCAATGTTTTAAATCATGCCCTCATAGTTTCTGGATTATGTATATACACAATTTAAACTTCAATAATGAGCTTTATGATGAATCAAAATTAAACAGAATAGTATTCTTTAAAAGTATGTGAGTCTTTTGTTATTGTTTAGATCTGATGATACATACTTTAATGTACTCAGAAATCTTTTGTACTTGTGTGCCTGTGAATGTATGCCTTTTGAGTTTTTAATAATGGATATGTACTTGTGCACTCCTGCTATAGAGGTAAGAGATCAACTATGAATGTTGTTCTTCAGGAACCATCAACTTTTTTTTGCCAAGTTCTTAGATTAGTTGGCAAGCAAGCCCCAGAAATTATTATCCTAAACTCACCTGGGCTGGTATTAAAAGTGTGCATTGCTACACCTTGTTTATTATATGGTTATCAAAACTCTACAATCTATGAAGATATTTTTAAAATTTATTTTCAAGACAAAGTTTTTCAGCTTGATAGAATGCAAAATTTTGAAATATATCTTTATAATTTTCTGAATTTCCTTGGTGTCCATCCTTAACTTTTATCGCTATGTGTTAAAATTCATTTAGTAATAGCCAATAAAAACTAACTCATTTTTGAAGTCCAGATTAATCTACTAAGTTAAATTTATGTTGATTTTAGAAATAAATTAGCTGTGAAGAATTTAAGACAAAATAAGATTCAGTAATGCAAATCAGAACTAGTAAGCATAATTGTTTAGCATTCTAGAATCTTTATTTCCTGTTGGCTGATATGCAATTTGTTTGAAAATGAGGATTTTCTTCATAAAATCGTGGAACTAGATTTGAAAAACTGAAAGAATTTCAATACTACTTTTAACTACTAGGTATTTAAAACACCTAGCATCATTTAGTACTTCTTACTGTTCACTTGTGTGTGTACATATGGTTTTAGTATATATATGTGTGCCACTACAACTCATTGGAGTTGGTTCTCTCCTTCCACCTGGAATATGGGATCCAGGGGCCAATCTTAAGTAGGTAAGCCTTTTAAAAAAGTACTTTACGTACCTGGAGATCCATCCAGAGGGGTAAGTGTGTACCCACCAGCCAGCCAGATGCCCCAGGAACAGAGCACAGGCATCCTTCAATACCCTAAACTTTCTGGCCATTCAGTGGGGCATCTCCCCAGCTACGTGCTTTCTCTCTTTATCCCATCCCAGCTTGCCCCCAAACACCCATTTCCATCTGTGGGGTCATAGGATCCCCAAACTCAGCCTGCTTCGCTGCTAAGAACACAGTAGTGAGTGCAACTGCTGCAGGGCTTTATTCTACCAAGCCAGAACCTATTAAGCCCGCCCCCTTCTCTGAAAGGTTCTTGGCCAGCAAGTGGCCCTGATCCTGTACCAGGTGATCCATCCAGATGGGTGTGTGCTCAACAGATGGCTGGAGACCCCAGGAATAGAGTACAGGTACTCTCCAATCCCCTAAACGTTCTGGCCATTCAGCAGGGCTTCTACCTGGCTACTGGCTTTCTCCCTTTATCCAAGCCCAGCTTGCCCCCACGTACTCCTTTCCATCTGCGGAATCATAGCATACCCCATCTCGGCTGCTTCAGGGCTGCAGGTCTGGGGACACAGTGGTGAGTGCAACTGCTGCAGGGGTTTCTTTGTTCCACCAAGCCTGCACCTATCAAGCCACCCCCTTTAATGTGAGATCCTTGCCCAGCAAGTGGCCCTGCACCTGTAACAGGAGATCATCCAGAGGGGTGTGTACCCGCCCAGGTGGCTATTCGCCCCAGAAACAGAACACAGGCACCCTCCAGTCCCCTAAGCTTTCTGGCCATTCAGTGAGGCTTCTCCCTGGCTACTGGCTTTTTCTCTTTATCCCATCCCAGCTTGCCCCAAGCACGCCTTTCCATCTGCAGGGTTCTTAGATCGACCACCACAGCCTACTTCAGGGAAGAGGAGTTCTGAGAGCCAACTCCAGTGCTGAGAGGACCTAAGAGAGGGCAGACCAAGAAAACACCCACACGTACACATTTAGCCACAGCAAAGATTGGACCAAGCTGCCAAGTCTCTCCTGGCTGCATTTGAAGGAAGAGATGGGCAGGTGCCAATGCAAGAATTCGTGCAACAACCTGAAAAGCAACATAACATCAGAACCCATTGAACACGGAACAGAAGACTTGAACACCCTAATCCAGAAGAAATAGAAGAAATCAACTATAAATGTAGCATTATGAAAGTGATAGAGACCATTAACAGGATGTGAAAAACTCCCTTAAAGAAATGGATGAAAAGGAGCCCGCGACCTCCACCGGAACCGGAGTGGGACTGAACCAGTTACCCAGGACAAGGAGAGAACGGCTCCACCAGGAGCAGAAGATAGGAGTCAACCCGGTCCCGGGACTCAAGCTGATCAGGATTGACCCAGCGACCAGATCCAGAGCCAGCGATCTCCACCAGAAGAGGTCTAACTCCAAGCCAGGAATATCTACAAGAGGAGATCCAGGCCAAGATTTACAGAAACAGATCAAAGCCAACAGCCTAGACCAAAGTAGGCTTGAGACAGCAAACTCCAAGAGAGAAGATCAAAAACGGGAACACTGAGCTACCTTCAGGAACAGGAATAACCAACAAAGTAACTCGAACTGGGACACTGACTGTAACACTAAGAAAACCATCTTAGCTTGTGATCTACTGACACATATGAAATTATTCAACAGAATCTTAGACACCACCATCCACACTTATTAGAGGAAAAGATGAGAAGAAAAGGTAGGATCACAAGCTACACCACAAAGAACAACACAATACCAGTGAAACCCAAAGACCCTACAAAAGTAGCCCGGAACAACAAAATAAGTAGCCCGGAACAACAAAATATGGATGACCCAGAAGAAAATGATCTAAAAAATAACCACAAGAGAATATCTGAAATTATTAAAGATGATTTCAGAAATTACCTTAAAGAAATGGGAAGAAAAAACAAACAAAAAATTGGAAGATATCACGAAATCACTTACAGAAAACCAAGAAAAAGCACTCAAACATATAATAGAAACTACTCAGGTCTTGAAAACTGAGATAGAAAAAATAAAGAAAACACAAGCAGAAGGAATTATAGAAACAGAAATCATGAGGAAAAGAACAGGAACCACAAACGCAAGTACAAACAACAGAATACAAGAAACGGAAGAGAGAATCTCAAGTGCTGAAGATAAAATAGAGGAAATAGACTCATCACTTAAAGAAAACATTAAATCTAACAAAAGACTAACCCAAAATATCCAGGAAATATGGGACAACATAAAAAAGCGAAATCTTAGAATAATAGCTATAGAAGAAGAAAGTCAACTCAAGGACACAGAAAATATATTTAACAAAATCATAGAAGGAAACTCTCCCTACCTAAAGAAAGACATGCCTATGAAGATACAAGAAGCTTACAGAACACCAAATAGACTGGATCCAAAAAAAAAAAAGTCCTCTCGCCACATAATAATCAAAACATTAAACATACAGAGTAAAGAAAGAATATTAAGAGCTGCAAAGGATAAAGGACAAGTAACATATAAAGGTAGATCTATCAGAATCACACCTGACTTCTTAGTGGAGACAATAAAAGCCAGAAGGTCACGGTCAAACATTATTCAGAAATTGAGAGACCATGGATGCCAGCCCAGGCTACTATATCCAGCAAAACTTTCGATCACCATAGAAGGACAAAACAAGATATTCCATGACAAATCTAGATTCCAAAATACCTAACCACAAACCCAACCCTACACAAAATACTAGAAGTAAATCTCCAACCCAAGCAAGATGGCTACACCATCAAAAACACACACAATTGATGATCGAATTACAACAAATCCCGAGGAAGAAAAAAAAACGCACAAAATAACATCACCAACGAGGAAAACCAAATTAATAGGAGATAGCAACCACTGGTCATTAATATCCCTAAATGTAAATGGACTCAACTCACGCAAAAAAGGCCCAGACTAACAGATTGAATACGAAAACAGAACCCATCCTTCTTCTGCATACAAGAAACACATCTCAACCTCAAAGACAGGCATCATCCCAAAGTAAAAGGTTGGGAAAAAATATACCAATCAAATGGACCTAAGAAACAAGCAGGTGGAGCTATCCTAATATCTAACAAAATAGACTTCAAGCTAAAATCAGTCAAAACAGACAAAGAAGGACATTTCATATTAGTCACAGGGAAAATCCATCAAGAGGAAATTTCAATATTGAACATCTATGCTCCAAATACAAGGGCACCGTCATATGTCAAAGAAACACTTCGAAAGCTTAAATCATATATTAAACCCCACACATTGATAGTGGGAGACTTCAACACTTCCCTCTCACCACTGGACAGGTCAATCAGACAAAACAATGAACAGAGAAATAAGAGATCTAAAAGATGTTATGTCTCAAATGGACTTAACAGACATCTATAGAATATTCCTTCAACACTCTCCTCTCACCACTGGACAGGTCAAGCAGACAAAAAATGAACAGAGTAATAAGAGATCTAAAAGATGTTATGTCTCAAATGGACTTAACAGACATCTATAGAATATTCCATCCAAACAGAAAAGAATATATCTTCTTCTCAGCACCTCATGGAACCTTCTCAAAAATTGACCACATAACACTCGGTAACAAAAAAACCTCAACAAATACAAAAAAATTGGAATAACCCAATGTACCTTATCAGATCACCATGCTTTAAAACTAGAAGTCAACAGCAATACTAATTCCAGAAAGCCCACAAACACATGAAAATTAAACAGTGCTCATCTGAATCATCAATGGGTCAAAGAAGAAATAGAGAAATTAAAGACTTCCTAAACTTCAATGAAAATGACCACACAACATACCCAAATTTATGGGACACAATGAAAGCAGTGTTAAGAGGCAAGTTCATAGTACTAAATACCTACATAAAGAAGCTGGAAAAATCTCACACTAGCGAATTAACAGAAGACTTGAAAACTTTAGAACAAAAAGAAGCAAACTCACCTAAGAGAACTAGATGGCAGGAAATAATCAAATTGAGAGCTGAAATAAACAAAATAGAAACAAAGAAAATAATACAAAGACTCAATGAGACAAAGAGCTGGTTCTTTGAGAAAATCAACAAAATAGACAAACCTTTATCCAAACTAACCAAAAGGCAAAGAGAGAATATCCAAATTAACAAAATCAGAAATGAAAAGGGGGACATAACAACAGACACAGAGGTAATACAGAGGATCATCAGGACATATTTTGAAAACCTATACTCCACATAATTGGAAAACTTAAAGGAAATGGACAACTTTCTGGATAAATATCATTTACCAAAATTAAATCAAGACCTGATAAGCAAATTAAACAGACCTATAACTGCTGAAGAAATAAAAAACAGTCATCAAAAGTCTCCCAACCAAAAAAAGCCCAGGACCAGATGGTTTCAACTCAGAATTCTACTTTCAAAGAGGAACTAATACCAATTCTCCTCAAATTATTTCACACAATAGAAACAGAGAACTAATTACACTTTCAAAGAGAAACTAATACCAATTCTTCTCAAATTATTTCACACAATAGAAACAGAGGGAACACTGCCAAACTTTTTTTAAGAGGCTAGAATTACCCTGATACCCAAACCACAGAAAGGCAATACTAAGAAAGAAAATTACAGACCATTCTCACTCATGAACATTGATGCAAAAATACTAAATAAAACACTAGCAAATAGAATCCAAGAACACATCAGAACCATCATCCACCATGACCAAGTCGGCTTAATCCCACAGATGCAGGGATGGTTCAACATACGAAAATCTGTCAACGTAATGCATCATATAAACAAGCTAAAAAATGAAAACCACATGATCATCTCATTGGATGACGAAAAAGCCTTTGACAAAATACAACATCCCTTCAGGATAAAAGTCCTGGAGAGAGCAGGGATACAAGGAACATACCTAAACATAATTAAGGCAATATACAGCAAGCCAACAGCCAACATCAAACTAAATGGAGAAAAACTCCCAGCGATTCCACTGAAATCAGGAACAAGACAAGGTTGTCCACTCTCTCCATACCTATTCAATATAGTTCTTGAGGTCCTAGCTAGAGCAATAAGACACCAAAGAGAGATCAA
>PVIU01033513.1:0-12329 GCA_004026605.1 Ondatra zibethicus
ATAGTCACACTGATGAATATCTTGATCACATCCATAGAAATTTCGTCCGATGGATGGAGATAGAGACAGAGACCCACATTCACACCAGAGCAATGGATTGAGCTCCCAAGGTCCAGTCGAAGAGCAGAAGAATCTTCATCCGGCGACGGATGGAGATAGAGACAGAGACCCACGTTGGAACACTGGACTGAGCTCCCAACGCCCAGTTGAAGAGCAGAAGGAGGGAGAAGATGAACACAGAAGTCAGAACCGCAAGGGATTCGTCCACCCATTGAGATGGTATGCCTGATCTAGTGGGAGCTCACCAAGGCCAGCTGGACTGGGACTGAACGAGCATGTGATCAAAACAGACTCTCTGAATATGACTGACAGTGGGGACTGACTGAGAAGCCAATTATAATGGCACTGGGATTTGATTCTACTGCATGTACTGGCTTTTTGGGATCCTAATCAGTTTGGATTCACAGCTTCCTAGGCCTGGATGGAGGCCAGAGGGCCTTGGGCTTCCCACAGGGCAGGGTAACCTGCCCTCTCTTAGGACTGGAGGGGAAAAGGGGAGGGGGAGTGGGGAAATGGGAGGGAAATGGGAGGAGTGGAGGAGGTGGAAATTTTGAATGGTACTATTTATAATGCAATAATAAAAAATTAAATGTGGAGAAAAAATGAAGAAGTCCTATTCACAAAATGAATCAAAACAAATCTCAATAAAAACAATGGCAGACTTAAGATGATATTTGGAAGCATTGGGTCGACATTCCATTGAATGTAAAAAAAAAAGAAAGAAAGAAAATTACTTCATTCAACTGGTGACTGAGATGAACCTAGCATATAGGATACATCATAAAAGACCTGATTAACAGCGCCCCCATTCAGCACGAAGCAGTTTGGAGAGAAAAAAACTGTGCCCATATTCCCAAATATTGTTTATAAATGTTCTTTTACATTTAAAGGGGGATATGATATAGATACAAATAATTTGCATTGGTATAAATCTTGATTTATTGATACAAGTTGAAGGTCAATTTTGTTATATGTATATTTATTTCTGCTCTTGATTAAGGTATTGTGATTGTGTAGTTCATTTAAAAATGTAATGTATAATTAGGAAATATAGGTCATTAATGGATAATCATCATTAATAGTCAAGCTTGTAGTCATGTTAGTTAGATTTTCTAAATATATAGAGATGCATTTCAGTTAGATAGGCATTCTTCATATCTTTCAAAGACTCAGAATATGGCATTTTAAATGTTTTTGTAACTTTATACTTTTCATGACAATGAGACACATCTGCTCCTGACAGCACCATTCAACTTCAAGAGGAAGATGGGCGTCGAAGAGGCTCCTTAGCCATTTGGGCAAGAAAGTACTCTTGCGTGGACTGTTGCATAAACTGGACACACACACACACACAAAAAAAAAAAACTCACAGAGAGAAGACTGCTGAACTTGCCTAAAGATAAGATGATCCTTCAGGGTTCCTGATTCAGGAAAGAGTCTGCGAGACATTCTGCAGGATACAGAAGATAGTGACTGAACTGTCTTTGAAATTTCCTGCTTTATGAAAAAGTCTGCTGGATGCTATGGGCCTGTAGGCTGAAGATGGATGCCCCAACAGTACAAAATAACTTTGGGTGACTGTCCAGGAAATGAGATGTCTCTGTCACTTCTAGAGTTTTGAAAATTGCTTACTTCTTCTTTACTTAGGTAATATTATATCCTTCTGGAGTCATTGATGGAGTTGAAGAATAGCTAGATAGTTATAGTTATAGTTTTCCATTGTTATGATAAAAGATAACTAGATCTAGATATTGTAACTGTAGTTCTTGCTTGATAACTGTTTTGTTATATCAAATTTTACTATGTTAAAATGAAAGCCTTTCTTTTTTTGTTTAAACAGAAAAAGGGGAAATGGTGTAGGAGGTCCTTCTGTATTTGTGTTGTTTTCATTGTTTAAATAAAGAAACTGTCTTGGCCTTTTGATAGGGCAGGACTTAGATAGGCATGGAAAAGAGAACAGAATGCTGGGAAGGAGACAGAGACAGAGAGCCACTGCCATGAAATCGCCAGAGTCAGACATGCTGAATCTTTCCCGGTAAGCCACGATCTCATGGTAAATACAGATTAATAGAAATGGGTTAGTTTAAGATGTGAGAGTTGGCCAAGAAGAGGCTGGATATAATGGGACAGGCAGTAATTTAATTAATACAATTTCTGTGTGGTTATTTTGGGTATAAGCTAGCCGGGTGCCGGAAAAGCAGCCCATGCCTCCTCCAATGCTTGACTATAGTGATATTTTGTATGTAATTTAATTAATAAAGTTTGCCCTAAGATCAGAGTGCAGAAGTAAGCCACTAGTCAGTCATAGAGACCAGGCAGTCATGGTACACATCTTCAATCCCAGCACTTGGGAGACAGAGGCAGACAGATCTCTGTGAGTTCAAGGCTATCTGGGCTATAGGAGATTGTATCTATCTAAAAGAAATTTAGAGCTTACACAAATGTGATCCCATCAGTTGGGATCACATGTCTTTAATCCCAGCACTAGGGAGGTAGAGACAGAAGTGATATGGTTGGGTGGAAATAGAAATATGAGGCAGGAGGAGACAAGAACTCAGGATCAGTCTGAGGCTTCAGAGAGACAGATGCAGTTTGAGTATTCAGTCACAGGATGCAGTCTGAGGTTTCATAGAGAGAGAATTCAATCTGAGGATTTGTGGAAACAGGATCACACTTCAGTGTGAGGATTTGGTAGAGGTAAAAGGTCTCTCTAGTGGCTGGCTGCAGTGCTTCTCTTATCTCTCAGCTTTCACCCCAATGTCTGACTCAGGAATTTTATTATTAAGAATAATAAGAGTTTGTGCTATATGTGGTGAACAACTTTTGGGGTGAGAAATAGGGAAAAGCTGCTTGACCATGGTTTTGCAGACGCCAGCGTAGGCTGAAGCTACCCACAGCCAGAGTCACCACCTTACCAGTAGGTTTTCCTTTTTTCTCTCCTGGTAGACTTTTCTGTACCCCCTTCTCTGACCACTGCCACACTAGGTAGCTGCCTTGAAGCTGCCCAGGCTTCTACTGTTCTACACAGCAGCAGTCAGCCTCACCCTTCACTATCACCTGAATTTTCATTGGTGGCCGATTTGTTGATATAATTGGGATTCCTTAAAGAAAGAATTAGTTAAAAGAGATAGCTTTTTCCAACATTAAAAGGTAGGAAACACTATTATGATGGGAATTAGGTCTCTGTATGATTATGCAATGCATGATTTAAAACTGGAACAACTAGATGAAGGGAGGAGACAGGAGCTCAGTGTCAGGCTGAGGTTTCAGAGAGACAGATGCAGTTTGAGGATTCAGTTGAGGATGCAGTTTGAGGCTCATACACAGGGCATTCAGGGCCACACTTCAGTCTGAGGATTTGGTAGAGGTAAAAGTAGCTAGCTGCACTACTTCTCTGATCTCTCAGCTTTCAAGCATTAATAGACATGTGACTCTGGGTTTTTATTATTAATAACTATTAGAATTTTTGCTGTCCTTGGCTGGTTCAACAATTTGTCCTCCTTACATTCTTGAGAAAAACAAGCTACAGTCTCGCTCCTGGAGGCAGTGGTCACAGCAAAGTGACCTGGTTCATTTTTCTTGCTGGGGCAATATGCCCTTTAATCCTTTATCACAGTAGTCTAAGTGGTGATCATGGCATATAAACCCAGGGCAGGATATTATGGGGGTCTCTCAGGTGCAGGATAAAATGTGTCTGTTTCCTGATAAGACTCCTCACTATTTTCCTGTTACTAATGAACTCATTCTGAATGATGTAGTTAATGAATTTCCTGTTTCCCTTAACTTATATCCCAGCAGTAGGTTGATGGTAAATGTCATCATCCCAGCTTCTGGAATTTCTGTACTATCTCATCTGATATAATAGGCAAACCATCCTGGATTAGGTTAGTTTTTACTGCTTGGAATTTTTTTTTTCATCAGTACCAATTAATCAGGATTAAACTAAGCAGAAACTTACACAAAAATAAATAAAATGGCAAATGTGAACATCGAGTTCAGTATAGTTTAACGGTTTTCTAGAAGTTGGTCTAACACTAAAGAGTATTTGCAGAGCTATTCCCTCTTCCCACTACAAATCTTTCAGAGGATGTAACTGATACTTGATTATTCCACACACGTTTAATAATTCAGGTCCTATACTTAAGGGCAAGGTCTACCAAATTTTAAAAAATCAGACTATGGAAGAGCTTTGATTAGATTTATATTTTGAAGAAGAAAGATAAGCAGGTAGTGAGCACATTGCTCTTTCTCTAAAGTATTTTATTTTGTACAGAAGGTAAAAGAAACCAGTGTCCATGCTGGCTCAGGTCTACTGTTACATAATGTCTGTATTTATAAAGTCAGTCCTGCTGGCTGTTCACATCAGCTTCAAGAGTCTGAAGCAAATGCTTTCAGAGCAGTCCTTTCCCTCCTATTAAAGGAGTTCTCTTTTTTTTCCTTTTTTCTCTTCATCTTTTTTTGTGTATTGGTATGCATGTTTCTGTGAATGAGTTCATGTATGTATATGTATAAGGGGAGACAAAAGACTACTGCAGGTTTAATTCCTCAAGCCTGATATATTTTTTATAGCAGAGACTCTCACCTGTGGAATTCATCCAGGAGGCAAGGCTGGGAGTCAGTGAGCACCAAGGATCTGCTGACTCCATCTCTGCCACCCTGGGATTGTAGTTATGCTTCTCAATTCCTGGTTTCTATTGTAGGCTTGGAGAATGAACTCAGACCATCCTACTTCCAAGGTAAGTATTTCACTGATTGAGATATATCCCCACAGCCTTGATAAAGTTTTCATTCTTTAATGAATTTTATTGAATAAATATATGATTTGGTGATTTCATATATATATGTAGGATCATCTGATTATCAGTTTATTCCTCTCTTCTCCCCTTGTGTTTTCCATCAACATCCTCATTCCCAGCTATCCTTTTTCAAGTTTCATAGGTTTTGGTTTAGATTTTGTTCCAAGTAGCTTAACCAGGGCCATCTGTGTAGCCACTGATTAGAACTAAACATTTGTATCTAATGAGGTCATCAATGTGTGCATGATTAAAGCTATTAAGGCCATCATTTCCCCTTAATACTGTCCTCGGACACTATTCTTAATAAATGTATTTGGCTGGCACTGTAGAGTGTTTGACCACCCTAACATTCTAGACAGTTCTAAAGTCAGAGAAACCTAATTATATTTAAACAATCACCTCTAAATTTTGACTTGTAAATTCATGGTTTTTAACATCTTCCCATAATCTCCACTACAGCATCTACGCTTCTTAAACTCTAAAGTAACTGTGGTGGCTTGATTAGGATTGGCCCCATAAGCTCATAGATTTGAAAGCCTGGCCACCATGTAGTGGCACTATTAGGAGCTCTGGCCTTGATGGAGGAAGTGTCAATGAGGTGCCTCTGAAGTTTCAGAAGCTCCAGGTGGCCCAGTGCCACTCTATTCCTGTTGCCTGTTGATCAGGGTGTAGACTCTTTGGATCCTTCTCAAGAACCGTATCTCCCTTGGGCTCCCATGCTTCCCACCATGATGGTTATGGACTAAATCTCAGAAGTTGTAAGACAGCCCCAAATAAATGTTTTCCTGTATAGGAGTTGGAGTGGTTATAGTGTCTCTTCACAGCAATAGAAACCCTGAGACAGTAATCAAAGATGAGTGTTGGGAAATGTTTATGATACCTGATGATATTTCACTATATATGCTAATAATGTTGGTAATTGATAATCAGAATACCCATCATTATCCTTAGCTTTGAATTTGGAGATGTGGCTCAGCAGTCAAGACCACTGAGAACCTGCCTCAGTTCTTAGCTCCTACATTGTGTTTCAAAACTACCTGTATCTTCAGTTTTAGGGAATTCAGCACCTTCTTCTGGTCTCCAAGAATACCAAACATACAAGTGGTATAATAACATACATGGGGGCAAAACAGTCATATACATAAAAAACATAAATTGAAAGTAATTAACATATTTAACAGTGGAAAATGAGGAATAGATCAGGGATAGAGGAATTGCCCATTGTGTTGAGAATCTGGGTCTAATCCCCCATACCATTCAAATAGGATGGCACTGAATGGTAAGCACTCACACACATACAGAGACAGACACAGAGAAGGATACACATACACAGAGGTCTCAGAATGATGGCTTTGTCTTAAAATGTAGGACTACCACTAACCTTTTCAGATGAAGTACAAACACATTGCACAAATTGTCAAAAGTGACACAGCTAGTAAACATCTTTCAAAGGTTAAGTCCAGGGGTTCTGGGCTCCTCAGAATGTGAGAACTGAAGGGTAACTTGAGGGGGCTGGATTTCAATAATTCATGCATCACTGCAGGTAAAAACACCTCCCAGGGCTGAGTCTGAGGCCTCCTGTCTTTTACATTAATGTATGGAGTCCACTGCATGTGAATGAGGTAAATGAGTTTGTGATAGGATGACTCAGGAGGCAGCAGCTTTAGAGGAACCTGGGAGGGGCTCTGCAGAGACTAAGCAGTGTTCAGATTCCCTGGGTTAATCCTCATTCACATTTGGTGATTCCACAAAGATGCCTTTGGAACTGTGAGAAGGACAACTATCTCAAAACTACTGAAACCCACCCAAATAGAAAACAGAACGGATATTTTCTCTTACAAAATGATTGTAATATTGTCAAAACTCATAGAATATATTCATCTGACTAGATCATGAGCTCATCTTTGCATATTAATCAATACAGCACTTCTACTAGGGAAATGATTTCTAGCTGTGACCCCTGATCTTTTGTCAAAAATCCCTGAGAACTGAGCACTGGCTGGACCTCTGACCTCAGGCCAAATTCCAGCACATTATAGTACAAAAATAAAACATTTTAAGACTCATGCTCCTTTAAGAACCCCTAAAAGAGTGATTCTCGACCTTTTTAATGATGCACCCTTTAATACAGTTCCTCATGTTTTGTTCCCCCAACCGTGAAATTATTTTTATTTGCTACTTCATAGCTTTAATTTTCCTATTGTTATGAATTGTAAAGTAAAAACCTGTGCTTTACAATGATCCTAGCTGACCCCTGTGAAAGGGTCTTCAACCCCTAAGGGGTCTCAAATCATAGGTTGAGAATCTGTCCTCTAAGTTAGTCTGAAAAATCTTTCCAGTTAAATAATCCTAGTTAGACAACCATAATAATAAAGTCAATTTCTTTAAGGCAATAAATTAAGAACACATTAGGCAAAATAGTTTCTATGTTGGAAAACTTTGTATAAGCTGAGCAATGTTCCAAGGATTTTCAATGCTTGCTTTAAAAGATTGTCATGCATATATACATGCACACATATCTAAACAATTCATACCTTCAGTTTTGAAAAGCATGTCACCCCATGGGTTGCAACCCTTTTTCCAGGTTCTGCCATGTTCTTGTGATGGTTTCTAGATGCTTTTGTTTTAAATGTCTTACTGCTTCCTTTTCGAAAAAGCAAACAGTTGTTAATTACATTATTTACCGAACTGTAATGAGTCATTCTAAAAATGAAAAATAAAAGCTTTCATAGGTCTCTTAGTCATGATTTCTATTGTGATAAAATACCAGGACAAATTCAACTTAAGTAAAAAGGTTTTATTTTAACCCACAATGATTCAATGCCAGTTCATCACTGTTGGAAGTCAGGGCAGAAACTAATCTGCACCCTGAATTATAAAATTACCTAGGAAATTTTTATTCTGACTGATGTTGACAATAATGCTATAAGAGAAATTTTGGTTTGCTGTGGGAACTCCTTCAGTCAATAGCCTTTAAGATACCAACCCACATGTGCATGGTCTCTTCTACTATAAATGCAGCCATAATTCTCTCTCTGTCTCTCTGTCTCTGTCTCTGTCTCTGTCTCTGTCTCTCTCTCTCTCTCTGTCTGTCTCTGTCTCTCTCTCAGCTGCTGGATTCAGTTCCTGTTCCCTGTTTGTGCAGAGGACTATGATGTGTGAGTCTACACCTTTATTATATTCAACTCTGAGCTAGCGTGGGACTACTTTATAGTGTCAATTTACATTGGTTTGTTGATTTCTACTGAGAAAGCAAATGCAAATAACTAGACTTAGACTTTGGTGTTATTAAAGCATGTCTCAGAGCTTGTTAGGCTCTGACGTTAAGCTAATGACAATGTGGTTAAAATTAAACTTTTCAATTTTTAGTAAAGCAAAAGAAACCCAGATGATGCTCTTTGAACTTACTTGAAGGCTGCTGCCTTTAAGAACTCGAAGATATCTCTTGTATTTGTTCTCAGCCTCTGCCTCATGGAGTTCACAAAGGCTGCTTTCCAGGCTTCCTTCTTGAGGTCTTTACGTTCAAACTTCCCTGGAGTCTCAATATGAGAAAATCTTTCTGGGGCACTTTGAACTCACAGAAACCTAGAGAGACATAAAACCTTAATCAAGATAATGATATAAATACAAACAACAGATACATCTAAAACTTCAAAGTTTTAAAATGTAGAGATATGAAAATACAAGAAACTCAAAGACACATCTTGCATGGTTGTTTATCACCTGCATCTTATGTATGGACAAACATTCACCTCTCTGTATAGGTTTTATGCAGGTGCAAGTATTAATATGCAATGCAGAAAGGTGACTTGAGGAATATTTAACTGTATCAGCCTCATCAAAATATTTTGTGTCTTGGAAGGATATTTTCATCACCATTTTAATTTTATACATATTCTGGAATGTCCATCTCAACCTACCAGTATTATTTCTCACCCATTTCGACAAAACTAATTTATGAAAATCCTCTGAATAGCATGCATTCAGCATACAATTCAGAATGATTCTAAGTTTATAAAACATTTAAACCATTTACCAGAGTTTCAAATCCCATTCACAACCGAATAATTATGTATGACACTTGTTCTCTTTACTGCCTTGAAGATATAACAAATATTTACTGAACATGTACTATGTTTATAAAGCATCAAGATTGAACAAAGAACAAGACAAACTTCCTATTCTATAGAGAAGTGAAGTTGTTTGAGACACCTCAGTCACCAGAGTAAGTTGTTTTAAATTCCTAGGAACCTAGGCTTCTTCTGAAAAACATACAATTTTTTTTTAAAAAAATTGAGGTATGCTGGGATAAAATGGGGTCACATAGGCTGAGGTACAACTTCCTTATTGTTCAAATAAGAAAGAAAATTAATAGGATCTAGATGAAAATTATTTCGACTGTCTTGGAATTTATGAACAGATATAGGAATGAAATCCCAGACTCAAGGCTCCCACATAAAACTTCAGGTCCACTTAACTTCCTGAGAGGACCTGACACTGACTGAGAAAAAATGGCAGAAAGTGGCAATATTTAGTAGAGAAAAGATTTATGATTTAAATCTATACCAAATATAGATGATACATCAACCTCTGAACTCTCCTCCCTGCCTCTTCTCTGCATCCTTAATGCAATCTCTCTTCAGTCTTTTCTAGCTTCTCTCCCTTCTTGCCCTTCTTGAGTCCAGATTGGTCTCCCTGCACATCGCTAAGAAAGCTTACTCCTCGCCCATATCAAAGCTGTCTTCTCTTTCCTTAGTGTCTTAAAATGTAACTCATCTCAATATCTACTTTTCATTTTTTAGCCAAGCAGAGCTGGAGTTGTCATCCAGATCTTTGGATGCCTTTTCCCATGCACACTAAGTAATCATCAAGGTATTTTTCATCACCACCTTGAGATTACTTTCCAAATACTTTTGCTCTGTCAGAGAAGTTTTACAAACAAGTGTCTTGACTGTAAATAAAGTGTGTAAAGCCAAGCTCTTGATAACAGATTCAATGTAAATAGACTAACACCCACCTTCCTCTACTGTGCCAGTGCTTTCTGTGAGAAACATTGTGTCTTCTCAGATGTATTTTCAACATGTCCATAGAAGAAATGAGGCAAAGCAAACATGTTTCATTCATTCAACACAACCCAATACTGAATCATGTCACATAACCCTGTTGTGCACATTGAACCTAAAAGAGAAATGTGCACAGAGTAAGTGGCAGTCACATGAACAGTGTGCCTTTATTAACTCAGCATTGTTTAAATAATGCTTCTGTTGCCAAGATCATGCACTATCACAGACAAATATGTATCACTCATCAGTGCATGTAAAAACAGAATGTTACACTTTTATGAAACAGACAACATTGTCTAGTATCCCCTTCTTTAGCACCCGAAAGATGCATAGGAACACATCATTGTTGTTCTCAAGAAAAAGAGTCTACAGCTCTGAATGATTTTGCACTGTTTGTTTTATTCTAAAGTGTATGACGTAATGTCTGCTCTCTCAAACATTTTAAGAGCACAGTGCAGAATTGCTAAGTTGGTGGGTGAGCATACTACATACCAGATCTCTAGAAGAGTAACTACCTTGCAGTACTGACACTCTATACACACTGAACAGAAACCCTAGTCGGGGGAACCCTTTGGTTGATGGTCCTTAATGACATCTCAATCCCAGGAGAGTACAACTCTGTACAAGGTGAATAAACACACTCACTCATGCTCAGTATCCAAACAGTTTGTGACTATCATTACATGCATTCTGTTCTTTCCACCTTACTCTGTAATATTAAATTGATGAATCAAAGGATTTGCTTTACTATGGCAAAACAAATAATACATACATAAAGAAGCCTTAGGAGATAGTCCTCTTCCTGGTGAGGAAAATTTTAAAAGGCACAGCAGCCAAAATCTTATGAAAATCACCTTTCCCTGAAATCCTCAAATTGCATCTAACTGCTAGAGACAGCGTATTGTGTGTTATCCAGCTGAAATTCTTTCAACCAATACCAAACCAAGAAGGGCATGGAGAACCAACAATGACTTGTTTGATTCCAAAAAACATTTATTTTACCTTGGTCAGCTCTTCTAATCAGAAATAAAATGAAACAATACTGAATTCCAATTATTGAGCCTGACATATACAGGTACACTTTTATATCCTACATTCAAGATATCGAGAATGTACTGCTCTAGTAAAACCTTAACCAGACCTCAAGCACATTACCCATTCATGCGACTCCCCCATGCAAAACAGGTCTGGAACACCAACAAACACTTCACAAGTAACCTTGCCAGTTTGTGACTTTGGATGTGTTCTAAGACAGAGAAACAGAATTAGAAATTCAAAACTGCCTTTAGTTCTGCCTTTATCGGAGCCAGTTTTGAATGTCATCAGTGTCATTCATGAAGGAAACACATCTAGTAAATGAAGAGATGATTGCAAGAATTGTTACCCACATTTGCTTTGACCTAAGTCTCACCAGGCAGCTTCAAAGTTCTCTAAGACACAGTCCTGTGGAACCCTGCGCTTTCCGTTTAAAGCAGGAATCAGTCACTGTACAGAGTGCTCTCTTTATTTCACATCACATTTTAAATGATTCTCTGAGAGTTTCACATCGTGGACCCCATCATAATCTCTTACCAGTTTTCCCATGTCTATAACTCCTTGTGATACCCCCAAAAGGAATTAAAAATAAAGAAAAGAAAAAAATCCACTTTGTGTTATCTACATGCTAGGTGGAGCATGGTCAAATTTGTAGTGGCCTGCTCCTTAAATAGAACTGAGTCATGACCCTCTGTTGGAGGAGGGAGGCCACTTGTTGGTTTCTGGCTGCCTGGCTGGCTCAGTCTGTAGAGCATTAAACTCTTAATCTCAGGGCCATGGATTCAAGCCCCACATTGGCACCAATTTGTTGGAGGAAGCTGCTTGTTGGTCTTTGGCTGCCCCAAAATAATTACACAGAAACTGTGTTATTTAAAACACTGCTGGGCCCATTAGCTCTAGCTTCTTATTGGCTAACTCTTACATATTAATTTAACCAATTTCTAGTAATCCGTGTATCACCACATAGCTGTGACTCACTGGGAAAAGTTCTTTCCAGCTCCAGCGAGGCTACCTTGTGTCTATCTCACTCTGCTTTCTTCCTCCCAGCATTCCATTTAGTTTTCTGCACCTAACTCTTTTCTACTCTATCAGGCCAAGGCAGCGTCTTCATTGATTAACCAATAAAAGCAACACATAGACAGAAGGACCTCCCACACCATTTCTCAAAACCTCTGACAGAATCCATCAGTTGTGTGAAACTACTCTTCAACATCTCCATCACACTATTTTAAGAGTTCTCTTTCGTGCTACCTGTCTAGGTTGTTAATTTTGGGAGGTGCAGTTTGGGAGCTACAGATTGTCACAGAAGCCTTCCATGTCTCTCCCTCTCAACTGTGCATCTACAGTCATCAATATCTTATAACAATTCTCTCCT
>PVIU01033514.1:0-12343 GCA_004026605.1 Ondatra zibethicus
CACAGAAAGGACAGGTGGCCACCCCTGCTGGAAAACTTGGTGACCTCAGGGCCTCCCTCAATGCAGTATTAGGGTACCTGGTTCAGCACCTCAGCCCTGCCTCTTGCAAGCTGATCACATTTGGGTTGAATCTTAGGTTCCTAAAGCACCTGGCAGGGGCACATACCGTGCACGCCAGAGGCTCAGGTTGTGGTGTGATTGGGGTGAGTGAGATGTGTAGGGGATGGTCCACTGATTCTGCGTAGAGATCCAGAGCACACTTACCCCTTTCTAGACAGGGTTGGATCTAAGTGTCCGTGGGGCCTAGGAATAAGTGAGGCCACATGGGTTTGGTTAAAGCAAAGAAGTCTTTGCCAGCCACGTTTTCAAGTGTGATCCCAAGAGTTAACGAGTTCAACTCATTTTAGAAATAGCTGCCGTCTGTCTGCTTCACCTCATTTTCTCTCGGAATTTTCTAGAGGCTGAGTGCCGCGTTGACTGATGGAATGGTACTGTTGTCTTTGTATGCTGAAAGGATGGCTCTTAAGTTCTGAAATGGTAAATACTGGTAGCTATAGTCCTCATGAACAATTTGTAGATCCTCAATAAAGAGTGAAAAGAGGAGGCTGGAGAGATGGCTCATTGTTTAAGAGCACTGCCTGCTCTTCCAAAGGTCCTGAGTTCAATTCCCAGCAACCACATGGTGGCTCACAACCATCTGTAATAAGGTCTGGTGCCCTCTTCTGGCTTGCAGGCATACACGTAGACAGAATATTGTATACATAATAAATAAATAAATAGGAGTGAAAAGAAAGATAAATATCGTGGTACAAGCCTATAATCCCAACACTTGGGAGACTGAGGCAATAGGATTGCCATGCATTCAAGGCTAGCCTGGGCAAAATTAGTGTAAAAAAAAAAAGAGCTTAAGACTGAAAAGTTCGAGTATCACTTGCCTATATTGGAAAAAGATTATAAATACATGCTAGGGAAAGGACAGCTGATAATTGTTTCAACATGGGACAAACAGGAATGATGGGAATTACAGCCAGATAGTGTCCAGCCATGACTCAGTACCAGGTTCCAGTGACTAAGCAGGTGGCTAGACACGCAGGGTAGTCTCTGATATGTGATGAAGTCCTCAGTCCAGCTGAGCTAAGCCAGGCCATTTTGGCTCAGAGCTACCCATACCCCCAATGCCAGCTGTTGGTCTGGAGTCTCAGGATCTCCTATGTAGGAGGCCCTGCAGGCGATATCAGAAGTCAGAGATCTGGATGTCCCCGTGGGAAAGGTGAGAGCAGATCTGAAGTGTGACCTCCCAGGCTCAGGGTGCCAATGAGGCTGCCACCTGGTGGTCAGTGGTTGGAGGTTACTATCTAGAGCTGGTTCCTGGTTCTGTGCCTGGCTTTCGAGCGTGTGCAAGAAGAGGACATGGAGGAGAATAGCTCCATATGAGAACCTTTTATTCAAGCCTTGTGTTCCCCACTTACATGAGAAACATGTAACTTACATGGTTAAGTATTCAAAATATGCTAGAGGACACTGGTGGATGACACATCCCCCTGGTTCCTCAGAAAAGCTTGTAATTTCCAGCGGCCTGGCTCTCTCCTTTAGACTTTGCCCATCATGGCTCAGCTTCTCATGTCTTATTCCACTTCCATGTTTATATATTCTAGTATATATAAGCTTTACTACCCTTGTCTTTCTTTTGCCTTGGTGGAGCTGGGCCCCTGCCTCCCCAATGCTAAGCAAGTACTCTGTTGCTGAGCCATAGCCCAGTTCCTCAGCCCCCGCTGCCATTTTTCAACATAGACTGTGGTGATGAGAACAGACACCGTCTGACACCTTGAGCAGCCTGCTGTTCTCGCTTGGCCCTAGGATGTAGGCATTATTATCTTTTATGTGGAAAGGGTTTGAGGTTCAGAGAGGTCCTTAATTTGCCCACATTGTACAGCTAGAAGACAGCAGAGCCAGGAATCAAAAGCAGGGCTGGCGGATGTCAGATACCCCTCTTGGTGGCTGTAGCCCACGTAGCCTCACTCCAGAGCAGCCCTTGGAGTAGCCGTGTGACCTTGTTTGCTCCTTTACTTTGTTGACTCCCACCCTGCTCCTCTGTGGTTGAAATCCACCTGAAATAGATCTTCTGGGGCAAAATAAATAAATAAATAAATAAATAAATAAATAAATAAATAAATATATATAAGGGGGGATAACAATGGGTCTCTGAGCCCCACCACACATAAAAGGCAAGTGCAGGGGATGGGGGGAGGGACATTGCTTGTTTTCTCCTCGTCTCCTGTCTCAGTCTTCCCATCATTTTTCCAAAAGAGCTTCGTCCTGCAGCAGAGTCTTTGCCACAGCTTCGCAGTTACACAAACAAGCCTTGCTTGCTCCTCTAGAGCCTGGATGCCCTGTCCAGTGCTGCCTGAACCAGCTAGATGACCCTGAGCAAGGGAATTAACCTCTGCCTCCATTGCCAGTTGAATGGGGATGTGGTCAAGATTAGTTAAGGTCACGTGTCATAAGCTTATAAGCATTTAGCTTTGGTTTTGTTGTTTTGCTTGTTGTTGTTGCTCTTGGAGAACACACACACACACACACAAACACACGATAAGTGTTTTGCCCTGGAGCCATAGACCTAGTTCCTTTTGGCTTTGTTTATTATTCCTTTAGTCTTAATTTGAGATGCTGCAGAGATATCCTTGACCCATGGTTCAGAAGGTACCATATGCCCCCCCAGGAAGAAGGCAGCTCCTTCAAAGGGGCCCCAGGCCTGTTGCCACTGCCATCAAGCCTATTCCATTCCTCATGCCTCCTCTATGGCCACTCTTGCTTGTTCCCATATCAAGAGGTAAGCCTGTGGCCAGAAGACCCAGGCAGCCCCAGCCCTGCCATGGAGGTGCTTGTAGCTCTTAGGTGGCTGGGTACTATGTGACCTGGGGTCTTCTGCAGATGTTCTGGCCTGTCTGAGTCTCCTCCATTTGTCCAGTATTTGGCAAGTCATAGTTACTCTGAGTCTTCTGGGGGAGTACTCACCCTAGAAAATGTGCCAGGATGGCAGTGCTGGCTCTGCTGGTTCAGTTTTCATCCAGTGTGTGGAAGGCAGGTGGTTACCCATGTAACCCCAGCCGCACACCAGGGCACCCTGGGAGCAACAGTATATAGCTGACTGGCCACTAAAGAGAAAATGCACTGGAAAGTAGCCATTGTCCCGGTCCTGTGGGATGGTGGGTGGCAGGCTAGTTAGCCAGGATGGTTCTGTTGTCCAGCTCCTCTCAGTGTCCTCAAAGGATGGAGTCATATGGGATCAGGAAGACAATGCAGCCCAGCCTCTCCCCTGACTATATGGTGTACTCAGTGTGGATTACCAGTAACCAGGGTAATAGTCTCTAAGGTGACGCAGCTGGTGGCTGACACGCTGAGCAAACACTGCTAGAAAGCATAAATTGCCTTCCCAGCACCCCAGGGGTCCAGCTCTGGCTATCTTTGCCACTGAACATAAATTAAAGTTGATTATGAAAATTGCTAGAGACCAGAGGAACTGTGGGTTGTGTCACTTGGAAGATACTGGCTGAGGGGCTCCTTAGTATATTCCGGGGTGGGGGATCTTTCACTAGCCCAAGGCCCACCATAGACTTTACAAGGTTACTGAGATTTCTCCCTAGCCAGCAGCAGGCCTGTAGTTAAATTCCAGCTCTGCCACACTGGCTGAACAGCCTTGAGGCAATCAGTTTGGCTTTCTAGGGTCTCCATTTCTCCATAAACTCAAGAGTGTGTGCTGGAAGTGTTTCAGGGACCACACAGCTCAAACCAGTACTGCTGTCTCCGGGTAGTAGAGCTTCTGGAGCTCTGAGTGCTGCTCCTCCACTTGGCCTGCAGGGGGCAGCAGGGGGCTGGGGCAGAACCCAGTTAGTCTCTGCAGTGGATATGGGAGGTGGAGGCCTCCCTTGCCTGGCCCCTGGCAACCTCCTCACTTGCCTTGGGCAGACCTGACTGAATCTTTGACTGGACTTGACTGTGCCGTTCCTTATAATGCATGATGTGTGCTCAGATTTCCACTGCTTACAGAGTGCTGACAGTGTTCAGGCCACAGGTGAGCTTCCAGGTGGGCCACAGACTCCATACCAGGGAGACACTCTGGAGGAGTCACTCTCCTTCCACTGCCCCCTCAACCCTTCTGGGTGCTTCGAGAACAAGGTGTCCATCAGAGCCAATGTGTCTTGAAGTGCCTATCACCCAAAAGGTCCAGTTACCTTTCTTGTTTATATGCTAGTGACATTATTATATGTTCTGCAGCTATCAGAGCATGCACATGAGCAGGAAGTACCCACCTGTGTGCCACATTCTCCTTAACGGGGGTGGCCACTGTCTCATGTGCATACCCAAGCATGCATACACACCTCTCTCTGTTTTCTTCCTGCCATGCCGTTTGTGGAACCTCCAGCCCTGTGCATGCTAAGCAGATGCTCCGCCTCTGAGCCACACCCCCAGCTCCATTTTTTTCTATCTCAACATAGCGCTCCTCAGCTTCCTTTTCCTTTAGCAAGATTTCTTGAAGGTCAGTCCCGTACAGGTGTGAAAAGCATCCTTCTGTTGGATTGGTTGAGCAGCCTCCTGTCAGCTGGGTTCTCCCCCACTTGCCTATCTCCAGGCTATAGAAGATGGAGCAGGCTTCTGCAGCAGTGTCTGGTTCTGTTGATTTCTTGACATGTGAACAAGCACTTCAGGCCACGGATTGCTTGAGGAGAGCTGTTAAACTGACTTTCAACAAAGACAATGCCGGTGGTACCTGGGCAGCTGCATTATTACTGTGAGGAGCATTCACCTAGGGATGAGGTGCACCCTGCTGAGGCTGCACTCAGCATGCACTTGTGACTCACCTTACTGGCTTGAGGTGGCTCCATCACTTAAAAGTGTGTTTCTTTGGGGGAAACTCACCCTCTGGGTGCCAAGACCTCTGTGATCAAATTGGAAAACAAGCCCCATGTTATAGAGTTGCTGTCAGGCTTATGTGAAGTCCAAGAACTGGATGATGCTAAAAACTAAGCATTATCTCAACCTTCTCACCCAGGCCAGCCTAAGCCTCCTGGGGGCAGGCCTGTCTCAGCGTCCTGAAGTGCCTAGGCAGGGCATGCCTTGGAGCAGGTGGAAATAATGCTGCGCAGTCAGTGTCTGTGATCAGTTTTCAGGTTCATACCAAATATGCCTCCACCCTTCCAGGATCCTACCTCAGTCATTCCCAGCCAGTGTGCTGGTGTCACACTGGTCGAAGTCTTCCTCCCCACTGGGACAAAAGAAGGTGTTGTTTAAATCAATTACATAGAGAAGATTGCAGGGGGGATGTTAAACCACTTAAGAGTGGCTGGTGTCTCAGGAGCCCTTAATGGCATCCATTTGCCAGGCAGGCGCCCCAGCCCTTGTTATAAAGGAACACATCTATTCATTAAGCTGAAGCCGCCAGGCCCAGGCCTGGCACCACCCAGCCAGCTGCTCTTGGCCATGAATTCAGTGCTCAGGAATAAACGGGCCTGCTCTGCCATGGCCCCTGAAGTGGGAAAATCAAGTGGGCTGGTCTGCAGGAGGGCGAGCGCTTGCAGCTTTCAGATAGGTTTCTCTAGGTCTCCTCGATTTCTCTGCCTGCTATAATAGGCAGGTGAACCCTTGTTTAGGTGAAGCTGGAAGGAAAGAAATTCATGCCTACAGTGGCCATGGTGTCAGTTTATTTTGTCTTGTTTATAAACTTCAACCAGAATACTTCTTTTCATGTTGGGCCTCTTAGCACACTGCACACAGGACCAGCATTTTTGGTTTCCTCTGGCTTTTCTAGAATCTGTGGAGTCCAGAGGGGTGAAGGAATGGCTCAACAATATTTATTGATCACCAGGAACAGTATGAGCCAAGTTTCAGAACATCACTCTGGTGGAAGTGATCACCAGTAGGCAAGTGCTAAGCAAGGTGATTATGGATCAGAGTGAGCTCATTTTCATTCATTCCATAACCCAGCTATGACGGCTCAATGAAACATTTAGCAAGCACAGAATTGGTACACCAGCCATGGATTCAAATTCTTCATTCACTTTTGCTTTTAACTCTGCCAAGCCCAGATCTCTTTCCTCTGGGTCATTGTACACTTAGTCCAGGGCCTGCATCCAATAATACCTGATTAAGCTTCATGGTTAAGTTCATGATTGGGAGCCAGATGTACCTAGCTTATCAACCAGGCACTAGCTGTGTGTCCTTAGGTAACTTTCTCAAGCTCTTGTGTCTCAGTTTATCTGTGAAATGAAGGCTTGCTGAGGATTCAGTCTGATGGCTTCTGTAAAGTGTGAAGAAGAGGAGAGCCTGGGAGGGAGGGAAGAGACCAAACCTGTCCAAGATCCAAGATCACACACTAAACCATGGTGCTTTTGACCATACCAAAACTGTTGGGTCCTCAAGCTATGAGCATCACTACTGTAGGAAGCAGCCAGGTTAGAAAAGGATGCTTATTCACTTAGCATGTTGGCTGCTTTTGAGTTCTTGCCCTCTGGAAAGTAAGGGTGGAAGAGGGGAGGAGCTTCAGGCACCAGGGTACAGCCTTGTACTGGCCCTGGCTATGTGCAATAGGGTCACCACTACACCTCACAGGCACCTTTGGATTGAAGATGCTATGGGCCTGAGCAACCTGGTAAGGCTGAGGCTGTTATGGTCATCCTATACTTTCTCTGAAGACCTGTTGTAGCTCCCTTCTACCACTCACCCACGAGGGAAAAGGAACTAAAATGAGTACTTTTGCTTGTTTGCTGAGGTTGTAGTCACTAGAATTGAAGTGTGCCAGGCAATGTGGCTAGTGTGTGTGTGTATGTGTGTGTGTGCATGCGTGTGTGTAAAAAGGACATCTGGTGGCTGACAGAGGTAGTGGGTGTTGGGCCCCTGGTCCAGCAGGAAGACTGGTCTTGAACCATGTCCTTTGCCCTTGGACAAAGACCATAGTTCATATGGTTGCACTTCTGAAGCCTCAAGCCCACCCCCAGGCCAGGAAGGTGGGGTCTGCTCACAGGTACATGAAGGATATGGGGCACACAGGGTCTCTACCATCACCTTCTTACACTAATGTGTGACAGGGTAGCAGTGGGCACTGGGGACCTGGAAATGCACAGGCGTCTAAGGAGATCCTTAAAGAAGGACCATCTTGGCCTTTTTGTTCATGCAGGAAAGCCCTTCTGGTGCTGGGATTGTTTTCCTCAGATCCTAGTGCAGGGCCATCCTTCCTGTTCATTTAAGCTTTAAAGGCTGCAGAGCAAGAGACCCTGAGGTTCCCCTTACTCCCAAATTCATCCTGTTTATCTTTCTTAGGGAGTAAAGGGAAGCCCTATCTGTAGGCTTCTTCTGTGAAAACTGATCCAAGTCTGAAATGGGAAATTGGTCCCTCTAGGAAAGACCTTTGTTAGAAAGACCTTTGTTTACCTGTTTGTCCTGGGGCACACATTGCCTGACTCCCCAGAGGTCACACCCCAGACCTCTGGGTCTGTCTCTGTTCTGTTTCTCCCAGTTTGGGTGGTTTCTATTTGTTTGGTTTTGAAATAGGGTCTCATGTCATGGCTCAGGCTGGTCTCTTCCTTCCTCAACCGCCCAAGGTCCTGGGACCATAGCCGTAGCCCACTCAGCCTGGCTCTGTAGGCCTTCTTCACTGCAGCCAAGTCACATGACTAAGTTGTACTCCCTGACTGTGCTACCAAGGCAGTGTGATACTGGTGGACAGTGTGGCCAAAAGCCTGTTTCAGTGACAGTGTCTGGTACATACCCACACGCTCCTAAGTTTCCCCGTTCACACAGGAGGGTTTGGAGCTCGAATGAATGGCCACTGAGCTTCCCCCTCTGCACAGAGCCTGGCTGGGATAGGAAGTTTCCAGCAGAGTGGTTAGTCACATGTTAATGATTAACAGGCAGGGGGGCAGCAGCTTGATTCTGCGGAAAAGCTCCAGGTGATCTTCCTGGCTAACTGCAAGGTACAGCCAGGTCAGAGCCTCACTGCAGCTTTAGAGATTGCTCAAGTCCAGCTAGAATTGGGTTTCTGTGTACCAGCTCTGGAGGACTTGAAGACTTTTCTTGAGGTCACAAAATCAACTAGCATTGCTTTAGTCCTTTGCAGCACAACGTCTTTTACTGACTTCTTTGCTGTGCTAAGGTTTTTACAAAGTAATAAACATGGTTTAAATTTTCAGTATTTTTAAATTGGGCTGGAGAGATGTGTCAGCATTAAGAGCCTGTACTATTTATTCTTGCAGAGGACCAGAGTTCAGAAGCACCCACGTCAGGTGACCCACAGCCTACGTGTGATTCTAGTTCCGGGGGGTCCAGTGTCTCTCCTGGTCTCTAAGGACACCTGCACTTATGTGTGCATATCTCCACACACATACACATACACCTAAAAAAAAGTATTAATGTTTTTGAAAACTATCAGATGTCAGACAGTGTAAGTCTCTTTGAAGTTCTTTCCCACCATTGTCACAGTCAGACTTCATGTGCAGGGGCCAAGGACTCTCTGGGATCCCCAGATCCCCTTTTCATGGCAGCCATTGGTACCTTTTCCTTGTGTCTCTTATAAACAGTGGTCTGGGAGGGCCGTGGTATAGCTCAGTGGTGGAGTGCTTGCCTAGCATGTCCCATGTCCTGGGTTCATCCCCAGCATAGCAGAAAGCAAGCACAATCTCAGTGCTGTGTGATTGCAGTCCTATGGAAGCGTGCTCATGCTCCTATCTGATGAGACAGAGCATATTTTATGGCCTTATATATCTTCCAATGCCTACCCTCCAACCCCTGGCACTGTCGCCACAGCCAGAGCATTTGCAATGCCATGGCCACTGTTTGTTTAGTGTGAGCTTCCATTGATGGGTCAGACAGTATTGCAGGATTTATTTCTAAGAATAAGAATTAGGCTCTCATGTGCACAGACTACCTGACCTAGTCTGTTGATTTCATTGCTGTCTCCCCCACAGTGTTTGCGGTCTGCTTCGGCAGTTTCTGCCTAGGCACAAAGTCTGCTTGAATGAACAAATTTCACCAAGTGGCTGGGGCCAGTGTGAGTCTCCTGGTGGGCATTTGAGATTCTTTTGGGAAGGGCTGGACAGCTTTGCAGGCCACATGTCTCCCTTGCAACTGTTTAGTTAGTTAATGCAATACCTGAGTGAATGAACACGACTCCCTTCTAATAAAACTTTATTAAGACAAAGACAGACAGTGCGCTAGATCTAGGTCTCAGCCAAACCTTTTGATGTATGTATCTGCTAGGTACCCAGGGACCCAGGCTCCCCAGAGTAGGCTTGGGGTGGCTGCAGGAAGAATAGGGCCAGCCCTTCCTCACATCTATGACATAGCTTACTCACATAAGAAGGGAGGCTCAGTAGAGAAACTGGAGTCAAAGTGGGGAGGTTTTGACTTGGACGAGGGGTTAGTCTGGGAGAAGAGACATGGAATTTGAACCCCAAAGTCTCAGTCATGAACCAGGCAGACTAGGGGGTGAGGAGGACCGAGTAAAGCTTAGCCGTAAGAAGCTTACTATTGCTTACTGTTGGCAAGGCGGGCAGGAGGGAGGGAATGGGAGCAGTGCTGGAGAGATGGCCTATAGCCAGGCCACATGAGCCTCAGCCAGCCAGATGTAGGGAGGAGCTGGGCTTCACCCTGACAGCTTGGGATGTCACATGTCTGGCCGTGGAGAGCAGGGAGACTGTCAGAAGCCAAGAGGATGGTAATATGTTGGGATTATGGTATCTAAAACAAGCCAAAGCAATCAGCTCAGGACTAAAACCCAGGCCCAAACTGGTTCTAAACATTCTTACAACTTTGTTGTTTCCTGCATCCCTTAGAGAAGCTCCTACTTACCCCTCAAGGCCTACTCCAAAATGCCCCCATTATTGTGACCTTTTCAGGGTTAGTAACACCATATTAAGATATACTTGTTACTATAGTGTTCCCTCATTGGGGACAGGGTACATGCTTCTTAATGCTGGGTAAATTTTAACAAGATATTGAATCAGCTAGGGTAGAGATGTCTGATAAGTTAACACTCTGAAGAAATTGAGACTCTGGGGACTACAAAATTTGCCAGAATGGGAGGAATAACAACTGATTCTGTCGGGGCTAGTCATTTCTGCAGAAAAATCAGCATTCCCCATGTCTCCCAGCCAGGACTTTCCTTGTTCCCATTCACAGTCATTTGCTATGAATTTGCCAGGCACTGGGGCAAGAGCGAGACATGCTGTGTTCAGGAAGATAAAATCAGGAGATAGAGGCATTTGATTTGCAGAGACTCACCCCACCACCACGCCACTTGCTCACCGGGGAAAGCTGACTCCATCTAAATCCCAGCCTAAACTTTGTTGCCAAGACCAGCCTGGTCGGCTATGTGCCCTGGACCTGGGAGGAGTGACTGAGATTCCTGGTGGATCTGGATGGTGAGACTGGAGCCTGCTTCCCCTGAGTTCCTGAAGCTGGGCCTGGAGGGATCCCCCTTGATTCTGTTTAGTGTCACCTATTTTTAGAGGGCAACTGGGACAGAGTTTGGAGTTTTCTTCTGGCCTTCCCACAAGTAGCTATTGCCATCCTGTCTCCTGCCACCTCCATACCTCACCCTAGCCAAGTGGATGCCCAATGTGGTCACTGTGTCTATGCATGGGAACGTCTGTATCTCCATACCTGCCCAGTGACCACTCGTGCTAGGCATCTTTCTCCCTGGTCATTGGTTATATATGCTTGGCAGAAATGCTCATTTTCATCCTTTGCCTTTTGCTTAAAATTAGCCCTTCCTACTGATGAGCAAGAATTCTTTCTGGGAGATGGACACTAGAGTATTATCAGCATGCAATTGTCAAAATGCAAGTATTTCTTCTCCCTCTAAGATCTTGTGATCTAGGTCTTACCAGCCCAGGTTGGTCTTGAACTCAGGATCTCCTGACTCAGTCTCCTAGGTTCTGGGATTACACAGACTCGTGTCACCATGTACAGCCTGTGTATTTTTAACACTGCCAATGGATGTGTACAAGATGCCCCCATATTAGTTGCTCTTGCAGCCTCTGCACTCCCCTCTGCCCTCTTGCTGATGGGGTGTTCAGGGTGGGTGTTTGATTTGTGTATATATCTTCTTGCTCTCTCCTTGTATATGTGGGCATTCTACTAGTGTTGGTACTGGGCACCTTGCCTGCTTTGTGTGTAATCAATAAGTTAAGTATACACAATGGGATCGATCAGCAAGCTGTGAGAGCTTGTAGATGGGAGAGGAGATGGCAAGGGAGGGCCCTCAGCTTCTGTCTTCTTATCAGAGAACGGGGCCTGAAATAACACTTCACAATGCTGCCCACTGGTCTGGGTACCAGTAAAGTCCTCTACGATGCTGATCATTATTGCTTCTAGCGTGTCACTGGCGGCAAAGAGTGTGTGGGTGTGTTTGGCGAGAAACAAATTACTTTCCACCAGATCTGGGACAGGCGCGTCAGAGCCCTGGAACGACTTGTTGCTCCTCTGTTTGGGAGTGCAAAGTTTTGTATGTTGAAACCAGTCAGGATTGGCGCAGATTGTGGTTTTCGGCGCGTTCTACCTGTTGCGCTTACACGTAGGGAAGACGAGGGCTTGCAGTCCCTCACTCGCAGCAGCAAGCCTGTGACTCTGCTGCTGCCCTGGCTCAGAGCAGAATCTGCGCTCCTCCCGGAACTCATGGCTCTGGCCCCGCCCCCGAAGAGCCCCACCCCCGCTCGATGGCCCCGCCCCCTCCCGACCGCATTCCTCGGGCCGGACTTGCGCTACGCCAGGCAGGCGGCGGCGGGAGGGTCGCTCAGGGCCGGCATTTGGACTCCCGGACGTAGGGCTGCGTAAACCCACGGGCGCAAGCCGGAGGGACAGGAGAGGGCGATTGGTGGGCGGACGGGTCGTCGGTGATCGGGTCCGGGGTCCGTCGGCCGCGGTGGGAGTCGCGGGCGCGCGGCTCGGCCTGGGTCCCCGGGCGCCGGCCCGGGCCGCTCCTGCGGCGGCCGTCATGTGGTGCCTGCACTGCAACTCAGAGAGGACCCAGTCCCTGCTGGAGCTGGAACTTGACAGCGGGTAAGGCCGACTGAGCAAGAGCAGAGGCCGGCGGAGGGAGGTGGGCCCCGACCGGGGCGGGGTCGTCAGCGGTGGGGATCCTGTGTGCCAAAGGGGGGCTGCGGGGATGGGTGTGACTGTCAGGGCAGAGCGCCCGGCCGGCCTGCCTGCCAGGACGGGTCTCTGTTAGAGAGGGTATGTAAGGAAAGAGGTGGGTTGTGGGCACAGGAGTTCTGTGGGGAAGAGTGGGAAACTAGATTGTGTGTGTGTGTGTGTGTGTGTGTGTGTGTGTGTGTGTGTGTGTGTGTGTGTG
>PVIU01033515.1:0-12328 GCA_004026605.1 Ondatra zibethicus
TCCAATGCTATTTATCTACTTTCTTATAAATCGTTTTGTTCTGTACTTTAACTATTTGGATCCTGTATTCTGTATTATATTTTATATTTGCTTTGTAACTACACTAAAACCATCCAGTAAAATCCCGTATGACTCAATATTTTGTCTCACAAAGTGTTTTGGAAGCATGATTGCAAAGTCAATTAAAAGACTGGGGAAGTTTGACACCCCCACCCACAGCTAGTAGCAATTCTGCTTCTGGATATAGGATTTAAATTTGTAAATTTTTGAGACATTCAGTGAGGGTGCATGGATTGCATGGCCATAGTGAAAATTTTAGTGCTTGTGGAAATAATTTCCAGGAAATCTTTTGTCGTTTTTATTGCTCCCATACTGGAAGAATTGGCTTGGGATGTTCTGGGAGCTCTAAAGGGAGACTCTTGGCCTCACCTATCTTGGCCTTTGCCCTCCTCCCTCTTTTTATTGCCCCACATCTGTCCTTAAGAAACAATTTTTTAGTATATTGATGAGAAACTATCACTAATGCAACTATGTCTTATAGCATAATCGGATTTTGTTTGAATCATTTTCAACCTAGTTAAAGTTTTTGTAGAGGCATATTAAAATTTTTTAAAGAATTTAAATATGTCCTTAAATATGTCATTTCACCTCCTCCTAACAAATGCTTCTTATCCAAAAAGAGATAGAAAGAAAATTAAAAAGAAAATCTCTCAACAGTGTAAAAGTATTCTTAAATAAAGCAGTAAAGGACATGTCAAATCCCCAGATGCAGACTATCCTACATAGAGGATTAAAGTCAGGAAGGTTGTCCAAGAATAACAACACTGTTTGCTAGTTCACATGAAAGGAGAAAGATTATAACAAAATGTCAAGGAATAAATCCCAACTTTTCCCATGTGGGTTTGTGTCTTGTTGCCCATAAAATATAAGGGATAAATTTGTCCCCCAAGTTATTTCTTTCTCTAAAATTTACTTATTCATGATGAAACATCTGTCACACCCCAGCTTATCCAGATTGGATATTATTATTATTTTTTTTTGTTTTTTCGAGACAAGGTTTCTCTGTAGCTTTGGATCCTGTCCTGGTATTAGCTCTTGTAGACCAGGCTGGCCTCAAACTCACAAAGATCTGCCTGCCTCTGCCTCCCGAGTGCTGGGATTAAAGGCGTGCGCCACCACCACCATGCCAGATTGGATATTATTAAGCCAAAAATAGATTGCAGGAAAAAAATATTCTTACTCTATATTGGAATCCATTGTGTTGTGTCTCTGAATAGTTGTAAATGTTTAGGTCTTCATTTCCTCCTCATTGTGTGCATGTCTAAGGAATGGTGATAAAAATAAAGGGTATGATTCTGAACAATGGCTCAACACAGGGCAGTAACCCAGTGTTTCTGTGAAGGTTTACAAATGGATGTGCTAGAAAAACGAAATCCCTCCTATCTGTTTTAACCATATGAGTTACGAGAGGAATATTACAGAAAATGAAGAGGGAAACTGGGTTGAGTGATGCACACATGTAATCCAAGTTCTCAGGACTCTGAAGCAGAAATGGTAGAAGCTCGAGAAAACCCAGCCTTTATAGCTGGCATCAGAAAAAAGATATAACCACACCATTGGCATTATTTTACTAATAACGTATCTAATAGTTCCAAAACCATGATGCTCAAAGAAATGTTTACTTGACTTGAAAAATGACTGAAATGATTCAAGCATGATATCACTTATGTTGTGTAATTTTCTTAAAAACTTTATTGAAATTAAGTGAAAACAATGAAATAAACTTCATGTTCAATCAAGCAAAAATGTGTTTAAGGATACTGTTTAAAATAATCTATCAGAAAATATGGCATACGGAGAAAAATCTGGTGCTCTAGACTGTAGAGTCACATTTGGATTGTGACTTTAATATGTATTGTACATGATTTCTTGTAATTCAGTAAGTGTTGGTACTTACATTTAATATGATATTATATAATACCATGCAATATAACTATAAAGACTAAATTAGATTAGCATAATGTCTTCACATAAGCAAATAGTAAATTATGATTTTAATACCAGCATAATTCTCACACTTGACCTCATTGTTACTTTCATTACTATCTCAGTATTTTTTTCTTAAGCCTGTAGTATGTATCTTATGTTATCAAGCATAGTAACTTCAGTACATTCCAAACCAAGATTTTTATGTCCCTTAGTGAAGTCCATAAAAGACTAATATATGAACCCAAATGCCAGGTGATTAAATTTCAATAATAACAGTATTCTTCTGTAAAGGACTGATAGTGCCCTATCTCATTATAGGAATCAATGGCTTGGATGTCATCAGATTATCATATAGTTGAGAAGAAAGATGGTGTTGAAAAGCAAAGATCACATGCATAGCCTTTATGTATAGTGGAAATAAAATAAGGTTGTGTGGCATTTTCATTTCTTCCATGAAGATTTGATTTGTTTTTCTTGTTGTCATTGTTTTTAACAAGACTTAGTCTTTGAAAAAAGCACAAGTTTTGTTCAGTGTTTAACATTCTTAAGGAAAATTCTGCTACTCATGGATTCCATTGATAATATCTAGGCTTATGATATTTATGTATCTTTTATTTATCTGAGAAATATTCCATTTTCTATATTGTTATAAATTCCCAGATTCCTATGGGCATTAATCCTAGGTAATAGTAGGTAGAACACTACATATCCAAAATCTCTTGTCCTGGGATGACATATAACTTTTTGGTTTCTTCAATGGAAACAAATGGTTAAATCTTAGAAAGTGATATGATTTCAAGTTTCTTTTGTGATTACATTCATAAATAATTACCCTGATTGCCTACCTAATTAACTGGATTCTCAATACTTTTGAAAGATTTCAGCAAAATCATGAAATCTACTTCTGCTTTCATAATAATTTATTGTGCATCTTCCATGAATCTGACAATGATATTTAAATGCTAAGAGTAAATTAGAAGACAGGTACAGTACTCTCTTACAGACTGTATCTTTCAGAAAGTGAGGTTAAGAAATAATTATAGAAAATTTTGATTTGCTTTACAATAAATTGCAATACCGTGACCTAGAATAATATTCAACACAAGAAATTCAGAATGTGTTATTGTTAACTTTATGTAGCTGCTTTAAACACCAATAGAGATGTTAACTAAATATCAATCATAGTTTAATTTGAAACTCCCAGAAATCATCTCAAGGAATGTGGCCCTTTGTCTAAATCCAACACCTTCATTCTTTATTGTTCTCAAAAACAGTCCATTGTGCTACTTGTAGACAATTATAGGAAGCTAGTACTTACCATCCAAAAGGTTCAACCTAAGGCACTCTTATTAGTCCCTGGCACTATAATTTTCACATTTAAAGCTTGTGTTAGGATCCTCCTTTTTTTGATTTACAGTGGAAGGGACTCATGCCTCAAAGCACTCTCTCTCATACACAAACACACACACACCAGAAAACACAGAAACATGTAACTCTTTTTAAGAAGAGACAGCTCATTACATTCTCCTTCCTGACTTTTAGTTCAAGTATTCCATTTACAAATGTCTTAATGCTATGTCATAACACTGAAATTCTTTTGTTTGATTTGATTTAGCTAGGCCTCGGTATAGAAAATGTGAATACTCAGCTCAAAGATGGGACTTCTTTTCAATGCTTCCCCTTCCCTTCTTAAAGCTCAGGAAATACACCCGTAGAGGATGTGAAATAATGCACAAGACGGAGTTGACAGGAACATGGACATAAAAAGAGGCAAAAAAAAAAAAGAGTCAGGCACAGAATGAAATGAAATATAAAGAGTTTAAAAAGATACAGAGGGTGAGGAGCAGTCCTGTGAAATGCTGTTTCTGGACCCGGCATGGCCACTGCATTCATGAAGTTATAGCAGCTTTACTTATCTGCACAAGGTAGACCCAGCCCAACTTCCAGCATAAACAGGGGAGTTAATCAAAAGGGGTGGCTATATTTTGGTCTGATGAATCGGGTGACTCTAATTTATTTTGTTATATATGTAAATATATGCAAGAAACTTTAATATGGGAATGAGAAGGCTGACAATAGTAACCTCAGCTTCCATATAAACTCGAAAAAAATGCAAGCATAAAAGTGAAGGTAGAGTACTATTATTACTCAAATCCATGCTTGAATTCATTTTACATAGGAAACACATTATATGCATAACAAAATGCATACACTCCACAGATATAGTGTTAAACAACAAATAATTATTATCTTTTAGGACATAAAATATCTATTTTGTACTAAAGTAGAAAAAGACCAGCACAGTCTATTACTCATTGTACTTTTTACATTTTGATCATATTTACATTTGTTAATCTAGCATTAGTTAACATGCACATGAAATTATTTCTAAAATTTGAAACTGAAGTATGTCATTTAAATGATCTTTTTGCTATCAGTTAAAACTTGAGTGAACAGTAATATAGCAACCAGTTCCAATGCAAATCATTGAGTCTTGGATGGGAAATACATGCTGAGCATATTCCAACCTCTCACACCAGGTCTTCATACCTTGTCTCCTAGCCTATTCTGGTGCTTCATTATTATTCTGAGGACACAGGATCTTATCATGCAATGGGACATTCTTTGACTCTTAGTGAATTTAACCTGAGGTGCTAGGTATAAGGTAAGCAACCACAAAAAGAAAAGGAAACTTAAAAAAGGAGTTGGCAGGATGAATGTAAAATTATCAAGGACAACTGAGGGAGAACTGCAAAGTCAGGGTCACTCACGTGTATGCTGAGTTTACTGTGAGAGTTCCTCATTTATCATTGCAGCACTTCTGTGTATAAAGTTAGCAGAAAACTGTGGGCTGGATTAGGGTTAGTACCCAGACTCACTGAATCATTCTTTAAATACAGATTCCCTGAACACCTTTTTCATTTCATTTACAACATATCTAAAACATGGCAGATTTTGAAAAAGCCAAAAACGTCATTGTTGAATCTTATCTTTAATTATACTTACCCATTTTATTTAACATGAGTTTCTTCATATTTTTGATGTATTGTATTGCAACAATATATGATCATATCTAGCCACCAAATGTCCATAGTCTCATCTATTATGGCCACAGAAAAAATATGTTCTTTTCCTGTTTTATATTAACAATTGCTCTTGCATCTTAGCATAATGAAATAAGCTCAAAATGCAAAGATCATTGTTCATCATGCAAATACTCCTTTACACACATTTCAGTGTAGTCTGAATCTCTAAATAACTCCTTTGAAGTTGTTGAATAAAACACAGTTTCAAAATGTATGCAAATCATAAAAGGTTGGGATAAGTCAGTAATGTTCTATAGACAAAAAATACCCTATTAGCGAGGTATTTATGCCTTATAAGAATATATTTTTAAGCATATTAATGAAGAAATCTAAGAATGAATATAAAAAAGACTAATTTGAATAAAGTTTTGATACCATTTTCCTTCAATTTCTTTATATTATTTCCTGTTCTAAGCTCCATTCTTCATCATTTGCAAACAAGAACCATCAACTTTGTCTGAAATTAAACTGATAGAACAAGCAAGATGGATCAATGGATAAAGATACTTGCCACACGATAACCTGCCAAATTGTGTTTCACTCTCAAACCCACTTCAAAGTGATTATTTTATGTTTATGATTATCTGTTAAGCTGTATTCACAGCTATCTAAGGTTCAAGTGATCCAGATACCAAAGGTTGGAACACCTAAACCAGGGTCTAACCCATGCAAATTCTCTAATTTATTTTTTAATTCTATGAGTCATGAGAGAGGTAAAGAATTAGTGAAAGACAAGCTGGAATATAAGAAAGGCTGTTAATGAGACTTAAAGAAGCATTATCATAATATAAAAGGTAAAACAAAATGTGCTGCAGTGAATAAAGTTATAGCACATCTCATTGATATAGTTGACTATGCTGTGCAGCAGGCTCCCAGTTTGGAACAATCAGCATTCTTGCAGAAGAAGATACTTAAGAGCCAGAGAAAAGCTAATGTCTGACTTCAGAATATTACAGGACAGTCTGTCACAACCTACCTCTTTTGTTAGGAGCTGTTGCAGCTAGTGATTGTAAGTCAAAGCCAATGCTCATTTATCACTCTTAGGGACAATGCTAAATCAATTGTAGTTGTGCTCATATATGGAACTACAATCTCTAAGTGGCAGTACATCTATTTATACCAAGGCTTACCAAATATTTAAGCCCGTTCTTGACAAGTACTATTCTGAAGTAAAGATTTCTTTCAAATATTAGACTTGCCTAATGATTCAACAGTTCAAAAGATTTATAACAAGATTAATGTTACTTTCATATTTGCTCATACAACATAAAAGGAATAAGGAATGGTATTGATTTTCATTTTATTTAAGAAACACATTTTATAAAGCTATCACAGACACAAGGTGGTGATTCCTCTGATCAACATGGCCAAAGTTCCTGGGAAACATTCTGGGAAGGGTTTGCAATTCTAGATGTCATAAACATTTATCATTTCTAGGATATGCTCAAAATAATCATAGGCATGATGGTCTTTGACTACATTTCATTTTGGGAAGTTGAAAATTCAAGTGAATGAAACAACTGGAGATATGGCAGAGGTAGCAAGAAAACTACAGTCAAAGACAGATTTTGGAGCGGTATCTGCGCTGTTATAATCCTGTTCTGAAGTTTTAATAGGTGAGAAATTGATTTCTAGAATGAACAAGATGCTAGTTTCTTTAGATGGAATTTACTCCCAGTAAGGATGTCGTGATATTTTGGAAACAATGATATATTTATAATAGAGCACAAAGTTAGTTAATAAGACAGAGTCTGAAATAAATTGGCTGCAATTTTTTTGATAACAAAACCCTCTCTGGTAAAATGGTATAAAACAGTGTTGCATGCTTAATAAAAATCCCATGTGAGAAGAAAAGTCACTCTAAGGGAAAAATTCCAATGTCATATTCAAAAATAATTGGGGTGGGGTGTTACAGATTTAGGCTACTAGAAAAACATTTGAAGACCCAAGCTCAATACCCTTCCTCCACCCCACAAAAAAAAACGATGAAGGAAAAGGAAAAAGTGAAAACAATAAAATAAATCAAGAAATATTTGGAGGTATAACAGTCAGTGGAATGGAAGAGTTGAAAGTGTTTCAGAAACCTGTAAGAACAGATTTTACAGAAACTGTTATGTTTATTCCATAACTGCATGTGCTGCATCTTTCATATTTAGACCTTTAGAAAAATGAGAGTTTTTTTCTAATTAGGATAAATGGTACATCAATTTCTTTAACATGACTTTAAAAGAGTCACTTCACAGTAGTATATGTATAACTTACTATATATCAACAGAATACATTCATTATAAGCTATATTTGGAAGCATTTATGTTTTCAAACACTGAAGTAATATACAGTTGTATAATATTTAGTAAATCAACCCAAACATGAGTGACTCTCAGTTGAATCAGAAACTAATTTAAAGAGCAAAAGTGCTGTGAAATATTTCATAATTGATAGAACAATGTATTAAATTTTTCCCTTTGTAACTTTATTGAACCCATTTGAATGAAACAAATGTGAAGGTAATTCCTAGTCTGCACACTCATGTCCAAGTTGAAATGAGGCCACTTTTTACAGACTTGCCTGTGGGAGTTGCTCTTTGAGAGATGAGAGGTGGGAGCTCCTTAGTGCTGGCTTACTCCTCCTGAAACCTTGGAATTTTCTCTAAGGAGACACATTAAATGTTTTGAGTTTGTGGCCTTTCTTCAAATATTCAACTTTATTACATGAAGAGAGGGACACACATGACATGTAAACACTCAAGGATGGCTACTTCAAGAAGATAGTGTTCACTGACACTAAAGAGTTAGATCATCTGCTAAGAGCATTGGATGATCTTGCAAAACACTTGGATTCAGGACCTGAAATACATATGCCAGTTCACAATCATCCATAGCTCCAGGTCCAGGGGATCCACTGCTTTCTTCTCCTCAACCCAAGGAGCACCAGACATGCATGTGGTGTACATACATACCTACAGGTAAATATTTACACACATAAGAGAAAAGACATAAACTCTTAATGAAACTATTAAAGCATAAAATATCAATGTTGAGGTTGGCAATATGTTGGTAGAGGCTGCACATTCATTCCTGGCTACCCAGACCCAAAATAATGACACAGAAACTATATTATTTGCAATAATGTTTGGTCAATAGCTTAAGCATCATTCTAGCTAGTTCTTATATCTTAAATTAACCTATTTCTATTAATTTGTGTATTGCCATGTTGCTGTGACTTTCTGGGCAAAGTTTCAGCATCTGTCTCCTCTGGCAGCCACATGGCTTCCCCAGGATTGGTGACATTACCTCACTGGTTCTGCGCAGCATCCCACACTGGTCCCATGCGCACTGTTGCCTACTTAGATACTGATAAATATGCCTTGTTTAACAAAATAAGAGCAGTTATTTTTAAGGACAACTGAAGGGATTCCATGCACAGAGAGCGTCTTTGGTGGCTTTCTGCCAGTTGTGAGCCACCTGCGATGTGTGTAGCCAGCAGAGTAACACAGCAGGGATCGTGATGTGAAAAGAAAGTTGAAGTCCTAGGCAGTGGCATTTGGGCTGTGGGCGAGTGAGAAACATGTCCAGGCTGGCGTGAACTAACCGCCCTTTCCTGTTCGGCAGCCATATGACTTCACCTAACAAAAAACAGGAAGCAGTTTGGAGAGAACTACAACCTAACTCCCAAATATTGTTAATAAATGTTTGTAAGTAGAGATATACTATAGAGATGAATACATTATATTGGTATGAATCTTGGTTTGTTGATACAAATTAAGGTCAATATATATATAATTTCTGCTCTTGACTGAGGTTTGTGTTTGTGTGGGTCATTTAAAATTGTAAAGTATAATTAAGAAATATAGGTTAATAGAGAGTCATCTATAAAAGTGAAGTTTGTAGTCATGTTAGTTAGGTTTTCTAGATGTACAGAGATATATTTCACATGGATAGTCTTCAAACCTTCTAAAGACTAACAAAATATAGCATTTAACTGTTTTAAGAATTTAGTACTTTTCATGACAATGAGACACATATGCTCCTGGCAGTACCAACTTACTTCAAGAGGTTGATGGGCATTGAAGAGGCTCCTTATGGAGTTTACTAGCCATTTGGGCAACTGCTCTTGCCTGGACTGCTTAATATTATGCTGCATGAACTGGACATTCAGGACCCACAGAAAAATGACTGCTGAATTTGCCTAAAGGTTCAGAGGTCCTTTGGGTTTCCTGCTTCATGAAAGAGTCTGCCAAACATTCTGTAGGACACAAAAGAAAGTGACTGACAAACTGCCAACATAGGTGAAATTGTCTTTGAAATTTCGTGCTTCATGGAATAAAAAAGTCTGCTGGATCCTATGGGCCAGTAGGCTGAAGATGGATGCGCCAATGTTCCAAAACTCTTTGGGTGACTATCCAGGCAGCGAGATGTCTCTGTCAATTCTAGAATTTTGGAAGTTGCTCACAATTCACTTCCTGTTAACTTAGGTAATATTATATCCTTCTGGGGATTTTAGTGCGGTTGACGAATAGATAGTTATGATTATAGTTTTCCTTAGTTATGATAAAATATAAAATAGATATAAATATTGTAGCTGCAATTCTTGCTTGATATCTGTTTTGTTATATGTAATTTTACTATGTTAAAGTTTAAACCTTCCTTTTTATTTAAATAGAAAATGGAAAGTGGTGTGAGAAGTTCTTCTATATTTGTGTTGCTTTTATTGGTTAATAAATAACAAAGCTGCTTTAGCATTTGATAGGGCAGAATAGAGCTAAGTGGAAAAACTAAACTGAATGCTGAGAGAAAGAAAGCAGAGTCAGGGAGATACCATGTAGCTTCCAGAAGAGAAAGATGTGACCCACCAGACAGAACATTGCACGTAGGCTACGAACCTTGTAGTAAAATATAAAATAGTAGAAATGAGTTAATTTAAGATATAAGAGCTTGTCGGGTGGTGGTGGCACACGCCTTTAATCCCACCACTCGAGAGGCAGAGGCAGGCGGATCTCTGTGAGTTCAATACCAGCCTGGTCTACAAGAGCTAGTTCCAGGACTGGTTCCAAAGCTGCAGAGACACCCTGTCTCAAAAAACCAAAAAGAAAAAAAAAAGATATAAGAGCTAGCTAGCAATATACATAAGTGATTGGTCAAGAGGTGATTTATTTAATATAGTTTCCAAGTGATTATTTCTGATCTGGGCTGACAGTAACGAACCAACTACCTCTGCCTACAGGAATATGACAATATACTTTAAGAATAGGGCTGAAAGGCCAGGCAGTGGTGGTGCATGTTTTTAATTCCAGCACTCTGGAGGCAGAGGCAGATGGATCTCTGAGTTTGAGGTCAGTTTGGTCTACAAGAGCTAGCTCCAGGACAGGTTCCAATGCTACAGATGAATCCCTATCTCATAAAAACCAGAGGTGGGAGAACAAAGCTGAGACAATTATAGGGAATTACAGAAGTAGCTAGCAGAGGTACAGAAAAGCATAACCTGAAGAGCTTGCTTTAGTGGATAATTATTTGAGAACCATCTTCATGAGGTTATGGTTCAAGCCAAGAAAGGAGATGAATAATGGGTAAATGCCATAGTTTTATAGTGGTTAAAAAAAAAAGCAGGGCTAGCAAAAAGCTGACACTAGAGAAATTCCCAGGAGTCCACAAGGATGACCCAAGCTAAGAACCTAAGCCATAGAGAAACGGGTGCCACAACTGGCCTTGTCTTGTAGTCAGATTGATGAATATCTTAAATGTCATCATAGAACCTTCATTCAGCAACTAATAGAAAAGCAAAGACCTTCAGCAGTCACTGGGCTGAGCTCCCAAAATCCAGTTGACGTGTGGGAGGAGTGAGAATATGAGCAAAGAAGTCAAGACCATGATAGGCACGCCCACTAAAACAGTTTACCTGAGCTAATGGGAGCTCAACAACTCCAGTCAGACAGGGAAGAAACCAAAATAGGACCAGACTAGACCCTCTTAATGTGGGTGACAGCTGTGTGACTTGGACAGACTGTGGGGCCACTTGTAGTGGCACCAGGATTTATGCCTACTGCTTATACTGACTTTTTAAGAACCCATTCCCTTTGGATGGATAGCTTGCTCAGCCTAGATAAAGTAGGGAGGGCCTTGGAACTTCCCCGAACCAATGTGCCTAATCTTCTCTGAGAAGTATATGGGGTTGGGGTGGGAGGTTGTATGAAGGGAATGGGAACTGAGTTTTGTATTTAAAATTAAAGAAGATAGCTGTTTTCTTGAAAGAAAGAAAGAGAGAGAGAGAGAGAGAGAGAGAGAAAGAGTTGCAGCATAAGGGAATGACCAGTGTACAGGGTTTCAGTGGAAAGGCAAGATAAAAATGGAGCTCATGGATAAAAGAGTAAATCGTAAGTCATAGGTTCAAGAAAGAAGAAAGTCAGTGGTAATAACAAATACATACCAATGAAGAAATACCCACAGCTCCACAGAGCAGCTGAATCTTTAAATGTCTCTGGAAAAGTCTTCTCTGTGGTAGGGGCAATGTGAGACGCAGGTTTTGATGTAAAATGGTGAGGCACATGTTGCGGTCCTAATGTTTCACTAAAGTGAAGTTCTAGAAGTTAGATATCAAATTTAGACACCATTAACCTCATTAACTACATAGTATATGGAGAATTTTGTGTCTCAAAAATCAGTATTGACAGTAATAAATAACTAAGTCAGTCAGTGGTGTTTGTGTGAGACCTGCATTCTTTACAAAGACTTAGAGACAGCTAATGATGGCCTGCCATCCTTTGAGGTTTCCAGGAATTTCACTTAGTCATTGGTTTTTTTTTTTCACATGGGATTGTAATATTCATTTCAGTGCATTTAAATGTATTTGGCACATCTTTAAATTTAGTCATGTGGTGGGTTGACACCCTTGTAATTGTTGGTTGCTGGTTGAAATTCTACCCTTTATATTCTTTTATATAAGCAATACACTTAGATAAAAATTAGTTCCTAGGCTGACATGTTCAAGAAAAATGTTAGAGAGATAAAATCTCTCTCTACAATGTAGAAAGCTGTTTAACTTTAAAAAAAATAGTCTAGTCCCACGGAGCCGAGCAGAGAGGAGCTGGCAACCCTCAGTAGGCCTGCTTTTGGGACCGGGATCCTCGCCTAACCAGCTTCCGCGGATTCATCTGGACCCTGTCCCGGCTGCACCTGAGCTCGGCCCACCCGGGCTGAGGCCTTGGGGGAAGGGCGAGTCCCCTGCTAGGGGGCCTCCTTTGTCCCACGGAGCCGAGC
>PVIU01033516.1:0-12388 GCA_004026605.1 Ondatra zibethicus
CATGATCAAGTAGGTGTCATGCCAGAGATTCAGGGACAGTTCAACATACATAAATTGATAAAAATAATCCATCATATAAACAAACTGAAAGACAAAACCACATGAGCATTTCATTAGATGCAACTTACATCAAGCCAAAAGCCAACATCAATCTAAATGGAGACAAGCTCAAAGCATTTCTACTCAAATCAGTAAGAAGACAAGGTCATACACTCTCTCCATACCTGTTCAATATAGTACTAGCAGCCTTAACTAGAGCTATAAGATCAGGGATGCACATGGGAAGAAAGGAGTCAAAGTACCCTTGTTTGCAGGTGATATTATTGTATGCATAAGTGACTCTAATAATTCCACCAGAAAACTTCTACAGGTGACACTTTTAACAAAGTAGCATGATATAAATTTAATACATGAAAATCAGTACCCTTCTTATATGCAAATGACAGACTGAGAAAGAAATCAGTGAAACAAGGCCCTTCACAGTAGCCTCAAAAATAAAATAAAATATCTTGTAGTAACTCTAGTCGAGCAAGTGAAAGATTATATGATACAAACTTTAAGACACTGAATAAATAAATTGAAGAAGGTATCAGAAGATGGAAAGATCTCTGTTGTCTGAGGTTTTCTGTCCTGCCCAGTTCCCACAATCATTAAGACCCAAAGAAATCACACAGAGGTCTACATTAGTTATAAACTGATTGGCCCATTAGCTCAGGCTTCTTATTAACTCTTACAACTTATATTAGCCCATTATTCTAGTATATGTTAGCCACATGGCTCAGTACCTTTTTCAGTGAGGCAGTCACATCTTGCTTCTTCTGTGGCAGGCTCACAACTGCAGATGAGCTTCCTTCTTCCCAGAATTCTCCTGTTCTCATTGACCTGCCTCTACTTCCTGTCTGATTGTCCGCCTATACTTCCTGCCTGGCTACTGGCCAATCAGCATTTATTTAAAATATAATTGACAGAATACAGACCATGGTCCCACACCAGATCTCCCATGCTCATGAATAAGAGGATTAATATAGTAAAAATGGCCATCCTACCAAAATCAATCCACAGAGTCAATGTAATCCCCATCAAATTTTAACACAATTCTTGAAAGAACTTGAAAGGGCAATTTCAAGTTTCATATGGAAACAAAGAAACAAGAACAACAAAAATCCAGAATATCTAAAACAATCCTAAATAATAAAAGAACTGCTAGAAATATCACTAACACTGACCTCAAATTCTGTTAGAGCTTTATAGTTAAGAGAAAGAGAGAGAATAAACCAGCATAGTGTTGACACAAAAACAGACATGTTGATCAATGGAATCAAATTGAAGACCTAGACATAAGTCCACACATCTATGAGCCTGATTTTTATAAAGAATCCAGAAATACACACAGGGGGAGAAAAGACAGCATCTTCAACAAATGGTGATGGTCAAACTGCATGGCTGCTTGTGCACAAAACTCAATTCCAAATGATTCACAAACCTCAACATAAAACCAGGTAACCTGAATCTGATAGAAGAGAAAGTGTAGGATAGACTTGAACTCATTGGCATAGGAAAAGCTTTTGTGAACAGAACACCATTAGTACAGGCACTAAGAACAACAATAAATAGGACCCCATGAAACAGAAAAGCTTTTATATGACAATGGACGCCATCATTCAGACAAAGCATCAGGCTACAAAATGGGAAAAGATTTTACCAACTACACATCTGATAGAGATCCAGTATCTAAAATATATAAAGAATTCAAAATACTGGACGTTGAGAAAACAACCCAATTTTTTTCATTTTTTTAATTTAAAGCTTTTTCTCACTTTATATACCAGGCCCGGTTTCCCTTCCTTCCCCTTCTCCCATCCACCCCAGCTCCCACTCCTCAGAGGGTGTAAGACCTCCCTTGGGGAGTTAACAAAGTCTGGCATACCAAGTTGAGAGACAGGACCAAATCCCTCCTGTATCAAGGCAGAGCATGGTATCCCATCATAGGGAATGGGCTCCAAAAAGTCAGTTCATGCACCCAGGATAAGCCCTGGTCCCACTCCCAGGGCCCTCCCCCAACAGATCAAACCAAGTAACTGTCACCTACATTCAGAGGGCTTAGTTCAGTCCCATGCAGGATCCCCAGCTGTCAGTCCAGAGCCTGTGAGCTCCCACTAGCCCAGGTCAGCTGTCTCTGTGGTTTTTCCACTCATGATTTTGCCCCCCACCCTGCCTTGCTCATAGGATCCCTCCTCCCTCTCTTCAGCTGAGTTCCAGGAGCTCAGCCCAGTGCTTGGCTGTGGATCACTGCATCTGCTTCCATCAGTTCCTGGATGGAGGTTCTGTGATGACAATTAGAGATTATAGGGGAAGGTCAGTTCAGGCACCCTCTCCACTATTGCTGGGAGTCTTAGCTGGGGTCATCCTTGTGGATTCCTGGGAATTTCCCTAGTGCTTGGTTCCTCCCTAACCCCACAATGGCTCCCTCTATCAAGATACCCCTTTCGTTGCTCTCCCCCTCGGTCCCTCCCCCAGCTCATCTTGAGCCATCATGTTCCCATCCTCCATCCCCTCCCTTCTACCCCCTCCTAGTTAACCCAGGAGATCTTAACTATTTCCCTTTCCTGGGGCTCTCCATGTGTGTTACCATTAGAGTCCTCCTTTCCACCTGGCTTCTCTGGGGTTGTGGATTGTAGCCTGGTTGTCCTTTGCTTTATGTCTAACATACACTATACACTTATGAGTGAGCACATACCGTGTTTGTCTTTCTGGGTCTGGATTACCTCATTCAGGGTGGTTTTCTTTTCTAGTTCCATCCATTTTCCTGAAAATTTCAAGATATCATTGCTTTCTTTTTTTTTAACCACTGAATAATACTCCATTGTGTAAATGTACCACATTTTCTTTATCTGTTCTTCAGTTGAGGGGCATCTAGGTTGTTTCCAGATTCTGGCTATTACAAATAATACTGCTATGACCATAATTGAGCAAGTGTCCATGTGGTATGAATGTACAACCTTTGGGTACATGCCCAGGAGTGGTGTTGTTGGATCTTGAGGTAAATTGTTTCCCAATTTTCTGAGAAACCACCATACTGATTTCCAAAGTGGCTGTACAAGTTAGGACTCCCACCAGCAATGGGAGAGTGTTCCCTTACTCCACATCCTCTCCAGCATAAACTGTCATCAGTATTTTTTATCTTAGCCATTATGACAGGTATAAGATGGTATCTCAGAGTCATTTTGATTGGCATTTCCCTGATGGCTAAGGATGATGAGCAATTCTTTAAATGTCTTTCTGCATTTTGAGTTTCTTAAGAAGTCTTTGTTTAAATCTGTGCCCCATTTTTAATTGGATTATTTGGTATTTTAATGTCTAATTTCTTGAGGTTTTTTTTTTTATATGTTTTGGAGATTAGCCCTCTGATAGATGTGGGGTTGGTGAAGATCTTTTCTCATTCTGTAGGCTGCCATTTTGTCTTGTTGACCATGTGCTTTGCCTTACAGAAGTTTCTCAGTTTCAGGAGCTCCCATTTATTGATTGTTGCTCTCAGTGTCTACTGGTGTTATATTTAGGAAGTTGTCTCTTGTACCCATGTGATCAAGGCTACTTACCACTTTCTCTTCTATCAGGTTCAGTGTAACTGGATTTATGTTGAGGTCTTTGATTCATTTACACTTGAGTTTTGTGCATGGTGAAAGATATGAATCTATTTACATTTCTTTACACGTTAATATCCAGTTATGCCAGCACCATTTGTTGAAGATGATTTCTTTTTTTCCATTGTACAATTTTGGCTTCTTTGTCAAAAATTGGGTTTTCATAGATGTGTGGATTAATATCCGGGTCTTCAATTCTATTCCATTGATCCATGACTGTTTTATGCCAATGCTAAGATGTTTTTATTACTTTCTTTATTGTACAGGATTGTTTTAGCTATCCTTGTTTTTTTTCCATATGAAGTTGAGTATTGTTCTTTTGAGGTCTGTGAAAAATTTTGCTGGGATTTTGCTGGGCATTGCATTGAATCTGTAGATTGTTTTTAGTAAGATTGCCATTTTTACTATGTTGCTCCTACCTATCCAAGAGCATGGAAGATCTTTCCATTTTCTGATATCTTCTTCAATTTCTTCTTTACACACTTAAAGCTCTTGTCATTCAGGTCTTTCACTTGTTTGGTTAGAGTTGTCCCAAGATATTTTAAGTTATCCGTGGTTATTGTAAAGGGTGATATTTTCTGATTTCTTTCTCAGCCCATTTATCATATGTATATAGAAGGGCTACTGATTTTTTGAGTTACTCTTGTATCCAGCCATATTACTGAAGGTGTTCATCAGCTGTAAGAGGTCCCTGGTAGAGTTTTGGGGTCACTTATATATAATATCATATCATCTGCAAATAGCGAAACTTGACTTCTTCCTTTCCAATTTGTATTTCCTTAATCTTCTTTTGTTTTCTTATTGCTCTAGCTAGAAGTTCCAGTACTATATTGACTAGATATGCAGAGAGTAAACAGCCTTGTCTTGTTCCTGATTTTAGTAGAATTGCCCTAAGTTTCTCTCCATTTAGTTTGATGTTGGCTGTTGGCTTGCTATACATTGTCTTTATTATGTTTAGGTATGTTCCTTGTTTCCCTGATCTCCCCAAGACCTTCATCATGAAGGGGTGTTGGATTTTGTCCAAGACTTTTTCAGCATCTAATAAAATGGTCATTTTTTTTCTTTCAGTTTGTTTATATGGTGGATCACATTGATAGATTTTCGTATGTTGAACCATCCCTGTATCTCTCGGATGAAGCTTACTTGGTCATGCTATCTGATTTTTTTGATATGTTCTTGAATTCGGTTTGCCAGTATTTTATTGAATATTTTTGCATCAATGTTCATGAGGGAGACTGGTCTGTAATTCTCTTTCTTACTAATGTCTTTGTGTGGTTTTGGTATCAGGGTAAGTGTAGCCTCATAAAAAGAGTTTGGCAATCTTCCTTCTATTTCTATTGTGTGGAACAATTTGAGTAGTATTGGTATTAGATCTTCTTTGAAATTCTGGTAGAATTCTGCACTGAAACCATCTGGCCCTGGGATTTTTGGGGTTGAGAAACTTTTGATGACTGCTTCTATTTCCTTAGGGGTTACAGGTCTATTTAAATTCTTTATCTGGTCTTGATTTAATTTGGGTAAGTGGACCTATCCAGAAAATTTTCCATTTCTTTTACATTTTCCAATTTTGTGAAGTCCGGGTTTTTGAAGGATGACCTAATGATTCTCTGGATTTCCTCACTGTCTGTTGTTATGCTCCTCTTTTCATTTCAGATTTTATTCATTTGGATATTCTTTCTTTGCCTCTTGGTTAGTGAATAAGGGTTTATCTATCTTGTTGATTTTCTTGAAGAACCAACTCTTTGTTTCTTTGATTCTTTGTATTGTTCTCTTTGTTTCTATTTTATTGATTTCAGCCCTCAATTAGATTATTTCCTGGCATCTAGTGCTCCTAGTGAGTTTGCTTCTTTTTGATCTAGAGCTTTCAGGTATGCTGTTAAGTCACCAGTATGAGATTTCTCCAAATTCTATATGTAGGCACTTGGTTCTATGAACTTTCCTCTTAGCATTGCTTTCATAATGTGCCACAAGTTTGAGTATGTTGTGCTTTCATTTTTGTTGAATTCTAGGAAGTCTTTAATTTCTTTCGTTATTTGTTCCTTGATCCAGTGGTGATTCAGTTAGCATTGTTCAATTTCCATGAGTTTGTAGGCTTTCCACAGTTAGTGTTATTGTTGAATTCTAACTTTAAGCCATGGTGATCTAATAAGATACAGTGGATATTCCAATTTTTTTGTATCTTTTGAGGTTTGCTTTGCCATTGAGCATGTGATTAATTTTAGAGAAGGTTCATGAGGTGCTGAGAAGAAGGCATATTCTTTTGAGCCTGGATGGAATGTTCTATAAATGTCTGGTTAGTCCATTTGAGTCATAACATCTGTTAGTCCCTTTATTTCCCTGTTAAGTTTCTGTCTGCCTGACCTGTCCATTGGTGAGAGTGGGGTGTTTGAAGTCTTCCACTATTAGTGTGTGGGGTTTGATGTGTGAGCTAAGCTTTAATAATGTTTCTTTTACAAATGTGGGTTCCCTTGCATTGGGGACATAGATGTTCATAATTGATGTTCATAATTGAGACTTCAACCTGATGAATATTTAATGTCCTTTTCCATCTCTTTTGATTGATTTTAGTTTGAAGTCTACTTTGTTAGATATTAGGATAGCTACACTAGCTTGTTTCTTTAGTCCATCTGATTGAAAAAATCTTTTCCCAATCCTTTATTTTGATGCATTGTCTGTCTTTGTAGTTGAGGTATGTTTTTTATATGCAGCAGAAAGATGGGTTCTGTTTTTGTATCCATTCTACCAGCCTCTGTCTTTTTAGTGGTGAATTGGGTCAATTGATATTAAGAGATATTAATGACCAGTGATTGTTATTTTGTGGTGATGGTAGTAGTGCTTGTATGTTTCTCTTCTTTAGGGTTTGTTGGTGTGAGATTACCTTTTGTCTGTGTTTTTGTTGGTGCAGCTTCCTTGGGTTGGAGTTTTCCTTCTAGTACTTTGTGTAAGGTTGGATTTGTGGCTAGGTATTACTTAAATCTGGTTTTAACATGGAATATCTTGTTTTCTCCATCTACAGTGACTGAAAACATTTCTGGGTATAGTAGTCTGGGCTGGCATCCATAGTCTTTTAGTGTCTGTAGAATGTCTGCTCAGGACCCTCTGGCTTTCAGAGTTTCTGCTGAGAAGTTGGGTGTGATTCTGATAGGTTTGCTTTTATATGTTACTTGGCCTTTTTTCTTTGCAGCTCTTAATATTCTTTCTTTATTCTGTATGTTTAGTTTTGATTTTTACGTGGTGAGGGTACTTTTTTTTGGTCCAGTCTATTTGATATTCTGTAGCTTCTTGTACCTTCATATGGATATCTTTCTTTAGTTTGGGGAAGGTTTCTTCTATATTATTGAACATATTTTCTGTGCCTTTGAGCTGGAATTCTTCTCCTTCTATCCCTATCATTCTTAGGTTTGGTCTTTTCATGGTGTCCCAGATTTCCTGGATGTTTTGTGTTTAAGAACTTATTGGATTTAATATTTTCTTTGACCGTTGAATCTATTTTCTCTACCGTATCTTTAACATCTGAGATTCTCTCTTCCATCTTTTGCTTTCTGTTAGGTATGATTACATTTATAGTTCCTGTTCGTTCACCCAGATTTTCCATTTCCAGAATTCCCTTGGTTTGTGTTTTCTTTATTGCCCCTATTTCAATTTTCAAGTCTTGAAGTGTCTCCTTCATTTGTTTGATTGGTTTTTCTTGGTTTCCTTGCCTTTCTTTAAGGGATTTATTGATTTCTTCCAATTTTTTGTCTTTTCCTCCATTTCTTTAAGAGAATTTTTCATTTCCTCTTTAAGGGCCTCTCTCATCTTCGTAAAGTTGTTTTTAAGATTTTTTTTTTTGCTTCATCTACATTGGGATGTTCAGGTCTTGCTGTTGTAGAACCACTAGTTGCTGGGGTTATCATATTACTCTTTATGTTGTTGAATATATTCTTCACTGCCGTCTGCCCATCTCTTCCTCCTAGCCTTGCAAGTGGCTCCATTTGGTTGCTCTTCCTCCAGGTACAATGAGGCCTGTGACTCCATTAGTAGTTGATGCAGCCAGGGATGTTTGGGGCCAGCGAGGATGCTGCCTGGTCTCTGGGGGTGTAGTAGGTGGGGTGGGGCACAGGATGTGCTCCTGGGGACTGGAATCTAGAGAGCAGGGTTGTCCAGCCGGGAGCTCAGAAACTCACCTCTTCCTCTAGTTGTAGCAACAACCCAATTTTTTAATTGAGCTACAGATATAAACAAAGAATTCTCAATAGCAAAAACACAAATAGCTGAAAAGAACTTAAATGTTCATATCCTTAGACAACAGGGAAATGCAAATCAAAATTACTTTGAGGTTTCATCTTGTACCAGCCAGAATGGCCAAGATGCATCAAACAAATGACAGCTCATGCTGTTGAGGATAAAATGTAAGGTGAGCACAGAGCCATTGCTAATGGGAGAGTAAACTTGTGCATTGACTATGGAAAACCACGTTGAGGGGTCCTCAGGAGGCTGGAAATAGATCCAGCTGTCACACTCTAAGCACAGACAGAAAGAACACTTCTTCATACTACAGAGACACTTGCTCAACCATGTTCATTGCTGCTCTATTCATAATAGCTAGAAACTGGAAACGGCCTAAGTGTCTATCAATGGATGAATGGACAATGGAATATTACTCAGCTGATAAAAAAACATGAGATTTGAAGATAAATGTATGGATCTAGAAAAAACTCATCCTAAGTGGAGCATCTTAGAAAGTTTACTAATGCTGTGATGATACACCACAGCCAAAAGCAAGATGTCTAGGAAAGGGTTTATTTGGCTAACACTGCCACACTGTAGTCCATCATTGAAGGAAGTCAGGACAGGAACTCAGTCAGGGCAGGATCCTAGAGGCAGGAGCTGCTATAAAGGATTGCTGCTTACTGGATTGCTTCTAATGGCTTTCTCAGCCTACTTTCTATAGAACACAGAACCACCAGCCCAGGGATGGCCCCACCCACCAAGGGCTGAGCCCTTCCCCATCAATCATTAGTTAAGAAAATACCCTACAGTATTGGCTGCAGCCTGATCTTATGGAGGTATTTTCTTATTTGAGGTTCTCTCCTCTCAGATGACTTTAGCTGTATCAAGTTGAAAGAAAATTATCCAGTACAGTAAATAACCCAGATCCAGAAAGACAGAAATGGTGTGTGTGTGTGTGTGTGTGTGTGTGTGTGTGTGTGTGTGTGTGTGTGTGTGGTGTGTATGCCGATGTTACAAAATAAGTCTTTGATAAACAAGCTAACCACAGACATTAAGTAAAGAGTAAGGGAATGAGGGGGAAGAAATGGATGTCCCTAGGAAGGGGAACTAGAAAGTTCTAGATGGAAGAGGGCCTGGGAATGAGAAGATCAAATGGGGAAGGGGAGAGAAGCAGGGTGTAAGGGAGGAAATATGGAGAGGGATAGCTAAAACTATGGGCCATTTGAGTGGTCATATGGAAAATTAATACAGTAGAAGTTTCTTAAAATATATACATATATAAAGGCAATCTAAATGAAACTGTCAAATAATGAGTTACATGGAGCCCCAACTGGACAGCTCTTGTCACCAAATGAAGCTTCCAGTGTTGGAAATGGGTAAAACCAATAGAGTTGTTGGCCAAGGGGGCCTGCCCCATGGACACCCCCAAACAGCGCAGGCTATTGATTGCCCTTCACAAACTGACAGAAAGGCCCTGTTTTTGAAGACAGCACCATTGAACATTCAAGAGTAAAACTGGTGTCTACCTAGAGCCTTCACCCCTGTGGACTAGTGTTCATGGGACTGGAAGGTACTGTGCCTGCTCCCAAAGAAGAAAGGGAAACAGCAACCTAGCCACAAAGTCTTCATTTGTACAGTGATGACCTGCCTGCATGATGAGCTACTGTAATAGTGCCACGAAGCCTGTGGGAGCAACCAACCACTATCTGATTGGGTTAAGACACACTCCATGAGATAGAACCCATATACAACCACTATCTGATTGGATTGAAGACACACTCCATGAGATAGAACCCATACACAACCACTATCTTATCGGATTTAAGACACACTCCATGAGATGGAACCCATACACAAAACTGCTCCTACTCCGGTGGCCAAGAATCAGAGACCACATAAGCCTGAGGCCTAGTGAAAAACCAAGTATCACTGTTCTGCTAAAGAAACATAGCAATAAAATAACTCCTAATGACATTCTTCTATATTCATAAATCAGTGCCTTGCTCAGGCCATCATCAGAGAAGCTTCCTCCTGCAGTAGATGAGAACAAATACAGAGACCCACACTGAGAAATGTATACAGAGTGAGAGACCTTGGAACACTCAGTCCTAAATTGGATGTCTCCATCAAATCCCTCCAATCAGAGCTCAGGGAACTCTTCAGAAGAGGAGGCAGAAAGACTGTACCAGCCAGTAGGCTTGGGGAAAACCTAGGAAGCAAAGCCTTCTAAACACAACAGAACCAAGACACATATGAACACATAGAACACATATGAACACATACTGGCAGCATGAAGAAGCCTGCATGGATCTGCATCAGATGAGGTCTCAGCACTGAGAATGGGAGTGAATACATAGCCCCTCCCCTTAATCTAGAAACACCGCCCAATTGATAACCAATCTCAAATAAAAACTCAGTTCTTTCCAACAGAGTCTCACTGGGAATACAAACCACTCTTAACACCAAGCCCCATGCCCAGCAGGAGATGACCAACACAAAATGAACTCAGTGGCATCTTTGGAGGGTCTTCGTCTCATATTTTAACAGGGCTTTTTTTTAAACCTTACAGGTTCCTCACATATTTATTATGGCTTACAGTTTTGCACTTTTAGGGGATCCCTGTGTGGACAAACACGTATGTCTCTGTCTACATGAGCATCTTATGCTTTTTCTTTGACTCATTTTCTTCTGTTTGTGTGTTTTGTCCTGTTTTGGTTTGTTTGTCTTTGTTTTATCTCGTTTTGATGCCTATTTGTTTTCTAACAAGAGCAGAAAGGTATGGATTCCAGAGAGAGGGAAGGTGGGGGGGGGTCTTGGGAGAGTGGGAGGAGAAGAACCACAATCAGAATATATTGAATGAAAAAGTTTATTTTCAATAAAAGAAAGAAAAATAAGTCATCCGGGGTGTAGACAAAGAAGTAAAGTCACTGAATCCAGGGATTCTTTCTTCAATGTAGTGTAATAATTGCATTGTTTTTCAGAACTGCCACAGTGCTCTACCTCCTCACCAGCAACGCACAAGGGTTCCTCTTTCTCCGTAGCTCCGTGCACATCTGTAGTCTTTCAAATGTTTGTTTTTCTTATACATTGTGTGTGCACGTGCATGCGTGCACGTGCACACACATGCCACAGTGCCATGGCAAACATACGGCGTTCAGAAGACAACTTTTCAGATCCAGCTCTCTCCTTCTCCCATGTGGGTCCCAGAGATTGAACTCAGACTGGCAGGTTTGGTGGCAGTCACCTTTATCTACTCGGCCATCTTGGCAGTTGCTGTTGTTGTAACAGTAGACACTGTAAATTGGAATAGGTGACAGGTGGCACCATCTTGTGGTTTCTATCTTAACAACAAAATGTTTAAATAAAGATGTTGATATTTTGATTGATGTGTCTCTCCTAAAGCCAAATGAAGCCACAATTTAACGTGGGAACTTTGTCCAACTGTCACCGGTTCCCACCCATTCAGCCACTAGGTGACTTGTGGTTGTGGGTGGTAAGAAATTGAAGTGACAAAATTGTTTCTGACACCAAGCCATGTCGCTGCCTCCATTGCGGCACAGTTACATTGAAAATGGCATGCCCAATGAGACAGCCAGGTCCCAGAAGACAAATTCTTCAGCATCTCACGTTTCCGTAAATCGTGGGAAACTCAGAAGCAGAGAGAGCACAGCCAGAGGCTGGCTGATGGATACTGTGGAGAAGGCTGGTCATACAAGTTTCAGGTGCCACAGGGCTGAGTTGAGTGTTGTCCAGTAGGGTGATTATAGCTAACAAAACCCAGCACGCTTGAAAACACTGAGCATCCTGAAGTGTCCTCATCTCAAACAACACTAGGTATGTCGATTATTTTGAATTGTAATGGCCATTCAGCAATGTATAATATACCAAACCATTTCACCGAATACCATAAATATGTATATGTCACTTGTCAATTAGAATAAAGATAAATTAAAATAAAATACCCAGTCCTTATACATAGCCTGTGAGACGTGGGCATGTTGGCACACAACTGTAATCCCAGCACTTGGAGGGTGGAGGCAGGAGACTTAGGAACTTAAGATCTTCCTTAATTAAAGCCATCCTTAAGACCAGCCCGGGCTACATGCTGCTCTATCTGAAAACCCAAGACAAAATAAATCAGCTTATGGTTCTTGTATAGCAATATATATTTGATCAGCTAAGTCTATAACGACATTATTGAAATATATTTAATTAGCTTGCTTTTGTTAGCTTGCTAAATTTCAAACTCAAATCTGACTACCCTTAAACTTTTAAAGAAATGCATTTTTGTCATTTCATCAAACAAAAATGTGCTTCCTTCTAATGCATTCAGTAGCTGAAAGGGTGCTTTAGGGTTTGGTATTTTTGTTTCATGTGGAAATCTATATTTAATTTTAGTTTTTAAAATTTCATATTAGTGTATTTTCATTGTATAAAGTGATGAGTTTCATAATGGCGTTTCCATTTGAGTATTTCATTTGATGATTCACTTCCTGCTACCCTCTCCTGTCCACTAGCCCCTTCTTCCAAACAGT
>PVIU01033517.1:0-12323 GCA_004026605.1 Ondatra zibethicus
TTGTTGAGAGAAAGAAAGAAAATAAATGATATTATAGTCACAACATATCTTGGAAAGGACCACAGAGGCCTCTGTGTTCCCACATTTTACTGAAGAAACTGACATCTCCAGAGCTGTGTACATTCATACAACTCTGGGGTAATGTTGTAGCTATTCATTTCAAAAGCAGTACAAGCAGACATCACCTGTCTTGTGTGAGAAACAAAGTGTCACTGCTTTTGACTCCTTTGTTGTATTCTTTCTCCCTGCAACTTTTCTTTCTTCCTGTATTCCCATATATTTTTTTTCAGATTTGAAATGTCTTCCCAATAATATCATCCTAAGAAATGTTTAAACTAGTATCCATAGAATTTTAGAGAGGAAAGGGGCATTCAAAGAAATCTATATATAAAAGACATAACCAAGAAAAGAGTGTTCTGAAATTATATGATTATTATACCACTCAAAGTTTTACTTTCCTTCTGTGATCCTGGTATTTAAGTAGTAACTATTTCAACAAAGAGAAACTTGTATCAAAAAATAATACAAACATATAGAAGCAGGTCACTACCACAAGGAATTGAAGCTATAACAGGTTTTAGGTAAGCCTGGTATTACAGATGTTATAAGAAAAAAAAAACCACCCTGATAATTTTAAAGTGTTGTCAACCAAAAGCTTGATATATCTTATAGCTGGATTTCTCTTGTCTTTTAAAAATGATACTATCAGTGATCTGTATGAACACCTCAAACCCTCAGCAAGTAGTAGGCTTTGACAAGTGCTGAAAATTTCAGCATATTTAGTTCTTAAAGGCAGACTTTATACGACTGTAAAAAATTACAGGAATAAGAACCTTATGTGAACCTGTGCTCTCACTGAGCCAACATACATAAATCACACTGGCAATGAATGTTGGGGAGGAGACAGAGTATTAGGTTGTTTAGATTCCCCAGCTAAACTTTTCTGACGCCGCAAGCTTGGGGTTTACAGTTTCATGTGTAGCACTCTCCCTACACCCTTAAACATCTGTCAGTCTCATGGAGTTCGACAGAAGGTCTAAAGGTGTTGACCTGGAAGCTTTTTTCTCTTACGGTGACTCAGTACACCTCCTTCTTTTGTAGGTGCAGATTGCTGACAGCCTTCCTTTCCATGAGTGTTGGACCACCATGGACAGACACTTCATGGAAGAGACTTGTGAAGTGCCGGGATGTTTGCATCAATGACTTCATCCCTCCTACTTTCTCTATAAATGGACGCACTAATAATGAATTGTTCCCCTTGGTTACATAGTATCCACATTTATCTCCTCTTACTCTTTCAATTATAATTTTCTATTTGCAAAAGACTATGTGAGATATATATACATATATATTTATAAACAGTCATATCTCTAGGATATATATGACTATTTTAGTTCTGTGGGGAAAGCCTAAAATGTATTGTCATAGCTTCTTTAAAATAGACCTCAGATACTAAATTGTTAATTATCCACAGCTAATTCACTTTGTCTAAATTTTCTCAAGCCACAGAGAAAACAAAACAAAACAAAACTTTGTTTATTTTGTATTGTGAAACTGCAATGTTATTAAGTTTCATTCTATTTGAAAACTGATACAGTCATTCTCAGGGAAAACTGGAAGAAATTTTATATTGGTATTTGCAAATGGTGTAAGCATTTACCTCATGACTAAGAAAGCACACATGCTATTATCTTTGAGATGTTCAATGCTAATAATAGTTCATAGCTGTCAAAAACTTAAAAATTTTATCTACTAATTGAAAGTCCTTCTATTTCAATATCAAGTTATATAAATTAACAAATTATATTTCCAGAATAACAGTGGATTATAAAAATATTTTTATCATGCTCACTTTTTTAAAAAATGAGTTTATAAAATTTTTTAAATAAAATACTTTGTAAATAAAATAAACACCATACAACAGATTTAACACGGCCCAAAGTCTGCATCCCAGTGAAATTCTATATAGAATCAGAACTTATGGACAAATGCTCTTTGCTGGCTCACTCAAAAAGTTTTGTGTTTGAATAGATATGGCTTCCATAGACTCATGGTTTTCAATGCTTGGCCCTAAGGAGTGGCCACACTATTAGGATGTGTGGCCTTTTTGGAGTAGGTGTAGCCTTGCTGAAGTAAATGTGTCACTGTGGGGAAGGGTTTGAGATATCACATATGCTCAATCTATGCCCAGAACATAGTTGTTCTGATGCCTGTGGCTCAAGATATAGAACTCTCAGCTCCTTCTCCAGCACTATGTTTGCCTACACACTGCCAAGAAGATAATGACTAAATCTCTGAAACTCTAAGCCAGCCCCATTTCAATGTTTTCTTTTATAATAGTTGCCATGGTCATGACCATGCTTTGTCTTCACAGCAACAGAAGCCCCAACTAAAACACTCAACTACCTTGTTATACATCATAGGACCACCTGACTAGGGATAGTGCTGTTCACATTGTCCTGGCCTCATAAATCAATAAATAGTCAAAGCAGTCCGTCATCGACATAGGCATAAACCAATCTGATCTGGTCAATCACTCAATGGAGAGCCACTCACATGATTGTAGGCTATGTTAAGGTAACTGTTCAGTGTTTTGTGATGTTTTGATTGTGTTCTAGCAAATAAAGTTTGCTTGGAGTCAGAGGGCATAGTTAGCCACTAGCTGACCAAAATGAACCATAAAGGCTTGGAGGACTGTCAACAAAGAGAAGACAGGAAGTAGTAAGGTAGGGCCAAGAGAATATCTTGATACTTTTGGACAGAGGAAGAGAAGAGGGAGGAGGTTAGAATCTTTCAGGTTCTTACCCCATATCTGACTCCTGAACTTTTATTGATGGAGATTAATTATCTGGTACCCAAAATGGGCTAGAATATCTGCCTAAAACCTGTCAAAAGCTTATAAAGGAATTCTAGACACACAAGAGCAAGGCCAAGCACAGCTTCTTGGTAGCTTCATTGTCTCTGGTGGACTCTGGTAGACTGTTTGCTGGTGGTGAACAAAGGCATGGCTCTTTAAGAGACAGCTTCCTGACAATGCTAATGGCAAAACCAGGCAGCTCTTTTAAGAGGCCCCGCTACCAAACACTTATATAAGTGTTTATGAGCAGCAGGTGGCAGGCAACTTGGTGGCTACATGAACCCAGAACATTCTGAGTTACAGCAGTAAACATGGCTTTCAAAACTGGCAGTAAACCTGCCTCACGCAAGAGACTAGACTCTCAGGGAATCAAGGGGGAGGAGCCTGCACCAGCATGCCATGATCTAAGTTACAAAACAGTTCTTTTTGCTAAGGCAGATTTTCAAAAAAGGTAAAAAGGTTACAGATACACAGTAAAGACAGATTTAGATGAACAGGACAGACTCAGCTTCTAAATGGGAAACAGTGTGATTAAAAAGTGTGAATAGGCTTGGGAGAGATAAGAAAAGGAATATATACAGTCATAGATTAAAAATATGGTTTTAAAGTAATAAAGTCCTTTAAAAAGGAATAGAGTAGTAAAGGAATTTATTAAGCCACATAAAGATAGAAATGACACAAAGAGTCTAGGTGCTGTATATTATTGTGTTGTCTTCAAATTTTTCGCCTGCTAAGAGACATTGGCTTATGGAAACTGCTGGATTAAACCAACCTGTATATTTTAAAAACATCTTGACTTTAAGATTTAAGTCAAAAGACACGTTACTGTGTGGGAGAGGTTATGCTTTTGTTTCTACAGGAAATGAGAGGCTATGGATTCATTTTTGGTTAAGGAAAATAACGTTTGATATAGTAAGACCACCTGAAAATCCTGACTACAAATAAAAAAATAAACCTAAAGGAACTAGAAGACATGTGAGGTATATTTTGGTTGTTCAAACACATAACAAAAAAATCTTTAACTGACTTGTGTACAATGCACAATCTATACTTATACTAATACAGATATGTATGTTACCTTTAAAATTTTATATATTTTCAGAACAAGGGGACAAGACACCAATGAAAATTATGACCCAGGTGATCTAGCATCCAGAACAGCTTCTAGGCTGCTGAATGAGATGATCCAGCCTCATAGAATACTACAGCCAAGACTTAAACAATTATCTTTATTTTCTAAATGTTCCCTTAAAGATTATAGCACCCTCAATCAACACAAAGTCGTCTAGAAAACTGTACCCATATTTCCAAACATGTGAGTTATATACATTTACTATTATTTAAAGGGTTTAGTTACAAATTGTTATGGGTGATAGTCAGAAAAAAAAGTTGAACAAAGGAGATTAGATTCAGGGATCTCATTCTAAAAAGAAAAAGGGGAGATACAGAAATGGTAAGATAAAAAGGTAGATTATTGAACCTACTTTTAAACCAAAAAGAAACCCAACTACTAGTCTTAAATATTGTACATTGGCATGGATTTTTGTATATTGATACAGACTTTATTTTTGTTATACTAGATATGTTTTTAATTTTGTGTAATATACTTTTGCATATTGATACAAATTTAAGGTTATATTTTTTAGATTCTGCTGTACCTAGAGGTGCAACATATATAAGGTTGTGGTATATAAAAAGATTGTTTTGGATTGCTAATACAAGTTAGGATAAAATGTGAATTTGTATATTGATACAGATTTTATTTTGTTATACTAGATATGTTTTCAATTTTGTTTAATACTTTTGCATATTGATACAATTTTAAGGTTTGTATCACTTTGGAATTACCAAGATAGGATAGATAATGGAGTATTTTCTCTGAAAATTTGTCAAATGTAAATGGACTGGACAATGTTAATGTGATTCATGCCCATATATATTTATATATAGTTCTTGTACTTATTGTACATAGATTTTCTATGATAGTTAAAATCTTCACTTTTTATTTGATGAAAAAAAGGGAAATTGTGATATTTTGTTTGTGTTCAGACAAATAAAGCTTGTTTAGAGTCAGAGGGCAGAGCCAGCCCCTAGCTGACAAAAAATTAGCCATAGAGGTTTGGAGGACTGTAGACAGAAAGGAGATAAGAAGGAGTAAGGTGGGGCTGGGAGAAGGACTCAGCCATTTTGGATGGATCAATGGAGGAGGCAGAAGGTTACTTTTGACTGCTACCTGATCTTTCAGGTTCTTACCCTGATATCCAACTTCTGAGTTTTTATTGATAAAGGTTAATTAGTTAGATTAATGCTTCCATTGAGGATAATTAGGAAAGCATCTCCAGGTAATATAAAAAGACTTTTTACTAGTATTTCAAGTGTTAACTGGCACAAAAAGAGATTGTATGCACATTTTAGATAATCTCTATTATTAGGTTTTTTTATGAATAATTTTCGAAAGTCAAATAATCCTTAAACAGCATTGAGATGAAAAAGTACAATAAAGTGAGAAAATAAGAAATTCAATCAAAGTAATATTGGGTATTAGAAAGAAAGTTTGAATTTTACTATGGTACTAGAAAAAACTTCTTTTTGCAAATACTGCTTTGATTTTAAATATTCTAGAAACAAAATAAAACAGAACTCAGCTGTGTGGTACTTTCTATCTAAAGAAACATTTCTTTGTCTTGCCACTGAATATAAGTAACTATATAAGAGACAAATCAGGACCAGATGGATATTAAACAATGAATATTTTAATATAAATCTCTGGGGGACTATATTAAAATTAGTATGGAGATTACAAATATTTTTTGAATATTTCTTGGTATGGGAGGCCCTTCTGTCTATGTTTCGCTTTCATTGGTTAATGAATAAAGAACTGCTTTGAGCCTATGGCAGGGAAGAAGAGAACTAGGTGGGGAAAGCTAGGCTGTATGCTGGGAGAAAGAAGGGCAGAGTTAGGGAGAAACCAGGGAGCCTCTGCTGGGAACTTTAGCTGGTAAGCCACAGACTCATGGCAATGCACAGATTACTAGAAATGGGTTAAACTAAGATGAAAGAGTTAGCCAATAAGAAGTTACAGTTAATTGGCCAAGCAGTGATTTAATTAATAGAGTTTCTGTGTGATTATTTTGGGGCTGAGCAGCCAGGGACCAGCAAGCAGCTTCCTCTTACAATTTCTAAATGAGAAAATTCATGAAGAGACTATAATTAAGTAGGCTTTATAACATTCTATGATACCACAGTGCACCTAGCTTAACAAAATGTCAGCATCCTGAAAATAGTTGCATCTCACATAGACTACAAGTATATTTATTTATTTAGCTATCAGTCTATTTGTCTACCATCTATTGTTTGTCTGTCATCCAGTTCATGTCTAATTACCTGTCTATACAGAGAAGAAATGAGGAAATAAGGGAACTAGAGTTAAGTTCTAGGAATTATCATTATAGGTAAACATTCTTAGACATTTCTGGAAAAATCAGGGATGGGGGCATGGGAAAGTCTTGGAATAAAAATTATACATCTTTTTCCATATCTGAATGTAATGCTTTCTCAAAGGAGGAACATCCCCAACTCGTTGAGCTCAACCAATAGCTCTGGTTTGGTAAATTAAACACAAGCTGAAGGGCTGAGACACAGCCAGGTGCATACAAGATTTCACACCACCATTTATTCTTTTCCTTCTTTGACATGGAAAGTCTGTGTTCCACATTTGCTGCCATGAGCCACCACGGTGTTTGTTTGTTTCTAACATCTAAGTGAGCATATGATGACTTGTAAACTCTTCACTTGCTTTAGAAACTCAGGAATATTTTAAACTTAATATCTGGAGAAGTGAAACAAACAAAACTGAGTGTCAACAATGAAAAGTGGAAAACTTTAAAAATAAGACACATGAAAAATCAGCACAGAGAAATATTTTCTTTAGTGTTTATTTTAGTAGTTCAAGGGCAGCACATTTTCAGAAATTGCTCCTGGGATGAAGAAAAGGTTCAATAATTAAGAGCACTGAGGTTTCTTCACAAGTCCCAGGTTCAATTCCCAGAACTTCATGAGCTCACAATTATCTGAAACTCCAGTACGAGGATATCTGACAACCTCTTATACCTCTGCAGGTACCAGTCATGAATGAGGTGCATAGACATACAAAATACCTATATGCATAAGTAATGATCATTAGACAATACTGTGAGTTTAAGTTTTTGTAATAATAGCAGGTAAAGTGAGTTTGCATGTATTTCTGTACCCTAATAACTTAGTCAATTGCCTAGAAAATAGTCAGCAGGCAAACTCAACAAGACAGCAAATCAGCATAAAAGAAGAAACACTACAACAGGTTGTAGATGCTGAGTCCCGAGTGGTTCCTGTCAATTTCATCTTCACTGAGATTTGTCAACCTCCCAATCTTTTCCAGGGTTCAGAAAAATTTTATAAGAAGACAGCACTGAGCCCAATTTCCTGTAAAGGCCAGTTTGAGGTGAAATGCTACAAACTTGCTCATTTTTTTGTTTGTTTCTGTGAGGCCCTTTTCCAATTAATTCTTATAGAGGATTAAGTCCCAATTCCTTAGCATAGTGTATAGAACCAGTGAGGTATGAAATACCTCCACAGCTGCTCCCCAAACTTCATTTCCTCTCACAAGCTACACCCTCCAGTCATACGGAACAACTTAAAATTTCATTTCTCTATGGTTTTGCACATTCTGGGCTATCTGAAAAAAATATTTAGAACAGGTTTTTTTTGCAGAAAAACGGAGCAGGTGCTGCAAAGAATCCCTGTGTATCTGGCACCAGATTCTCTTCAGTACTGACAGCTAACAGAAATTTGGATACTTTGTTATAATTATTGAACCTTGTACATAGATATGTTAGCCACTTGATACAATGTTGGAGAGTGTTAAGGAAGAGTACAATGGAGTTGACTTTTTTGTGGTAAAGCTCATTTGGCCTGGCTTTGGGTGAAAGTTCCCACAGGGAAAGTACCATTCACACCATATTATCAAACATGAACAATCATTTGACTGAATGGTGTTTTCAAGGTCACTCCCCTATAAAATAAATATTTTTTCTCCCTTTCTGTTCATTATGTAACTTTACAAGCAAGTTACAATATGCAGGTCACATTTGAGTAGTGAATCCCTTCTTGAGAGGGGAGAGTAGCCATAAACATTATTTGCAATTCTTTGAGGTGGATATTTCCCCTTCCCTCCCACACATTTATTTACCAATTCAAGCTTACTTATTAGCTGTCTATTTGATCAACATGAACTAGATCAATGGTCTCACCCTGTGGGTTAAAACTACTTTGGCAAACCTCTGTCTCCAAAAATATTTGCATGATTTATACCCATAGCAAAATTATAGTAATGAAGTAGCAACCAAAATAATTCTATGGTTGGGGATCAACAGAATATGAGGGACTGTAGTAATGCGCTGCAGCATTAGGGAGGTTGAGAACCATTAGGCTAAATATTTATGTTATTTTTATTGTTCAATTTATAGAATGCTCTCCAGATTGTTCCCTGTGCTCATTTGACCTTTATCCACCTCTGACAGCGGTTGACTATTTCCTAACTTTCTGGCACTATAAGATGTTTTCAGATAATCTTACACAATTCATGATACATTCCTGGAACCAGATATTTCTCCAAGAATTCTTGACTTCTTTAGTTGCAAAGTGATCATAGAAAAGAAGACCCAAACATTACTAATGATGCCTTACATGAATCCAGGAGTAGGAACTTGCCAGCAAAAGATTCTTCTGATGAGCTTTATCCTCAACATCACACCCGGTTAAACACTTATTTTGCAATTATTATTTTTATTTTGGTTTTTCAAGACTGGTTTCTCTGTATAACAGCACTAGCTATCCTGGAACTAGCTCTTGTAGACCAGGCTGGCCTCAAACTCCCAGAGATCCTTCTGCCACTGCCTCCCAAGTGCTGGGATTAAAGGCATGCACACCACCACTGCCCAGCTAACTTTGATATTGTATTTGAGAATTTTTTTATTAATCAATTTTTTTAAATTTAGTTTACATCCTGACCACAATTTTTTCCGCCCTCCTCTCCTCCCATACCTTCCCCCACCTTTTTCCTCCCCCTGCCTCCCCTCTGCATCCCCATTTACTCTTCCTTTGTTTCTGTTCAGAAAAGATCAGGCATGTTTTTGAGAATTTCATATGTAAGTACTATATTTAAGCCATGTCTGTCCCATACTCACCTTCTCCAACTTCTCCCATATCTCCCCTAGTCTCTCAATATCATGGCCTCTTTTTAAAATAATTGTATATACTATCTATCTGTCTATCATCTGCCCATTATCCAAATCTTCTGAATTGCTTACATATGAATATATAAATACATTCTGCTGTATCCATTCAGTGTTGTTCTTATGTACGTGTGTTTAGGAATAATCACCTGGAATTGAATAACCTATCAGTGGATGAAACCCTAGAGAAGACCAACTATTCCTTTCTTAAAGCAAACACTAATTACCAGTAGCTCTTGTTGTGCCAGGTGTTGTTGATTAGATCAGTACGATAAATAGCCAGGCCAGCTCAAAAATAACAATTGTATTTTAATGATTATAAGGGGAAACTCATGCTACAAGAGTGGGAGGTCTGACTTCCTATCTATCTGGCAGGCGCCCCACAAAGATAGCGCACCTGACTTCTCCCAGTCTTTTCCTCTTCTGCTGCAGGTAGCCACGCCTTAGCTAGATGTGATTGGTTGACAGAGTTTCCCCATCAAGCTCTTCATATGGGTGATGGGCCTTATGAGATTTCCTCCATCCATGAAGCGATGTCAACTGCTGATGTCATTGCATAGGTCTTGTTTAGGTCCAGCCCCTTATAACCTCTAAATTTTTTGTTTTGTTTTGAGACAGTGCTTCATTTAGTTGCCTACAATGGACTTGATGTCTATTCCTGAAGGGCCTTGCTCTTGCTGTCTTACTCCCTCAGCCCTCAGAGAAGCTGGAATTACAGGCATCCACTTCCACAGCTGGCTGATAGCTGTGTGTTGTTTTCAGAGGTGCAGTTCCTTCTGGGTTCTCTTCACTTACAAAGCAAGGAAATTTTCAAATATTAGTTGTTAAACTACATGATTTCAGATCTTGAATCCAATTATGTGAGACAGCCTACATATTGATGTTCATTATAACATTTTGAAATACATAGAAAATAACTTACCTATACATTATTCTAACAATCGATTTGATACCTTAGAACACATTTTTCAACTAAAGTGTAATCATGGTAAAAAATAAGAGACACAATGTAAACATCTTGAGCACAAAATAGTTGCTAGTAAATTAATCAACCATCTGCATTCTCATTATAGAAATGAATGGTATGTGATTGTAAAGCTTTCTTATTACATATATGCTAAGTGTTTCAAATATCTAACAAATGAGTTTTTATAAAAATATATGGCCATGTAAACATCAGTACAATTTAACATTTTGGTGACTCCAGAAAGTTCCAATATGACACTATCCCACCCATATTAATCTTGTCTGAATATTCCATTATTGTTTATGCAATTACTGAAATTTCTGGTGATTAATTTCACCCACTCTTCTGCTTTTCCAAATCAGAATTAGTCAGGCAATTGATTCTCTTTGGTGTCTGGCTTTTGTCGTTCTACTTGAACCTCTGAAGATACTTCACACCTCTTCCTGAATCAGTAGTTTATTGCTTTCCAACGCAGACCACAGTGACTGCATCACAGCATATCACTGTTTCCTAATGATGAAAATGTGCTTGATTCTATTTTTAACTTACTTTTAGTGTCACTGAAATGACATTAATGGGCCAGTCTAGTTTTCAGTCTTAGAAATCACCACAAGGCAGAACAGCAGAAATCATATTGGAGGCTCAATAACTGTTTTGTGCTGCCTTGCATTTCAGCAGCAATGCCTGAGTGTTGCTTTCTTCAGATCTTTGCTTAGCTGCTTAATTTTTAGTATTCTACAATGAGCAGAATTTTTAATGACGATGATGAACATCTACTTTATCTTTTATGGTACAGTGTTATGTCCTGCACAAGAATACCTTGTTTATATTTTAGGAAGCTTCTATATCAGTGGGTACCCAAATGATATTTTCAGATGTCTTTAGTGTTAATAATCACTCTTATTATGCATGCACATGCATAAAAAGAGTTTAAATAGCATTGCTCTATATCAGGCAACAATTATCCTATTTGAAAGCACAGAATAATAACCAAAAAGCTCAGAGACAGTGATGTGTTACCTATTTTGAAAATTATGGAACATTAAGTTCCCTTGACCACCAAATATTATAGACTATTGCCAATGTTCTGTTACCCTCCAGCATGTGATGGTAAGACCCTATTGCAGAACACACCACACATTTAAATGATAGAACATGCAAAAATTAAGCTGATAGCACCTTGAAGAATCATCCGTACCCTAGCTTTAATACTGCTGGAATCTGCTACATACTGCTAGAGGAGAAAAGTAATCACCAGATATACCCAGAATGAACCCTGTGAGCAATCATAATGACTCGTCTAATGAGATGCATCACAAATATGTAAGTAAACAACCACTTCCTAGTCGGTTTTAAATTCTGCTCCACAAAATGGGATGAATATCTGGCACCACAGGTTAGTAACCTGCAACGAGATGTTTCATAGGCTCTACTAGAAGTTATTGTACTAGTGTCAGTTCATTAAATGGACATACTACTAAGCTGGTTCCTAATTATATACTATTATATCCCTAGGTTAGTGTGTCTGACATCCTTAAATCTGAGAAGCTTCTTTTAGAAGTTAATGGCAGTTAACATAGAGACCCCAAATGAGTCAAGTTTCAAAGAATGAGAAATTGTGGAATGTTCAGTAATTAATGACATATATATATATATATATATATATATGTGTGTGTGTGTGTGTGTGTGTGTATACATATATATATATATATATATATATATATATATATATATATATATATATATAATCTTTCCATCTAAGGCCCATAAATCTCTGCAGAAGAAGAAATGGAAAGATTATAAGGCTCATCCATGGTGACTGAGAGTTTACAGAAGATGAGGCATCCCATACAAGACCTACTCAAACTCAAGCCAGGTAAAATCCCCACATGGGAAGGGAAGATAGGCACGAAGTTTCATACCTAGCACTTGGCACTGATTTTGAAGCTTGTGTGCCTGAATAGGTACATAGTATTCTCTTTTATTAAGTTCACAAGCTCATTACAGTTATTTTAAAGCTTCCCATTCTGGAGTAAACTTCATTTGATTACAATATAGTTTGAAGGTTTATAATTTGTACACATTGCTATTTGTTTACTAAGTGTATCATCCATATCTCTACTTTTATCAAATTTTGTTTCACGTATCAGCCAGTACCTATGGAAGATTTGACATTTTTATATGTTCTGCTTTGTGAAACAATTGTGCATAATTATCATTTTTACTT
>PVIU01033518.1:0-12323 GCA_004026605.1 Ondatra zibethicus
ATCTATCTATCTATCTATCTATCTATCTTCATTTAATCAGTTCTGTTCCTTTATGAAAACTCTAACACAGCATCATTGGAAACTGCTTCTCCAGAACATTGACTGGAGTCCCAAATTTCTGCAAGGATTGATGTTAGAGATGGAGTACAATTTATATCAATTATCAGCCTAAACAGCGTGCTGAGCTGAGTCCTTCTGAAGAATAGCTGCATTTGTGCTGATTGACACTTATGAAATCCTACCTTTCCTCACCAACTGTGACTATAGGACCAGTCACTAATGTGTAGAAATCCTTCATAATTGTCAGTCTGAAAATCAACCACTGGCTGTGATTTGTAAGTAGAAATTCCTTTTTCACACCAGAAATAGGAATTTGTCCATGAAGATGATGGGAATCAGGCACTTGTCTTCAAAGAGCTAATTGGAAATGCTAAAGAGCCTTTGTCCTTATTTGATCTTAAATCTTGAAAGCCCTGAATTTCCCCAAATGACTCCCCATTCCTGGGTATAACCATTTTTGGCTGCAGTTAAATGTACTTAAATAGTGTTGGAATAGTAATGCATTCTGGTGTTTTTATAAGTATTACTTTAATTTGCATCCTTTTAAAAATCAAATCAGCTGACATGATTCAGGACTCTCTGGAAATACAAATAGTGGGCAAACCCAAAGGATAGGAACCACCAGGAAGAAGAGAGGAAAATAAAGGAAGGAATGTCTGTGTGGGGTCAGTGAGGAGCTAATGGGAAAAAAGAAACTTTTCCTAACTTGATCTGGGGTTAAACTCACAATCCAAAACAAAGAAGTGGAAAAACATCCAGCTATTTTTCCTTCCAAATTAGTGACACAGAAATACCTTTATATTACATACTTTTTTAATCCAAAAATTTTCTGTTTATGATATTTAAGTTATTTCAAGACAAGAAGAAGTTAGGAACAAAACCCACTCCCCCCCCAAAAAAATTTCTTGACGCTCATAGTTGGTACATTGAGAGAGAGAGAGAGTTTAAGAATCTATTCCAGTAGTTTCTTACATTTTTGGAATGTCTGAAACTAGTTTCTCATGTTTTAGTGGAATGAATGGCAAAACAAAGCATATATTATGTTATTTTTTTCACACAGAGTTCATTTTACACACACAGAAATTCAATGTTAAGCTCTGGTATTCCAATTGAAAATAGCAACTTAGAATGCATGGAAAAGAAAGCCACACATTTTATTTAATTTGATCTGAAATCCATATGCTGTCATTTAGGCAGATCAAGTCTGAGAACCTGGTGGGTATAAAATGTGCTCCACATGGTCTTATTTAGAAAGACGCCTCAAATGTGAGTTTTCACAAGTCTCACAAAGCACATTGTCACACTAAATTTGATACAGACATGTATTACAAAATTCCCCTGTTGCTTTTTGAATATAGAATGGAAAGGTATCTCTTGTGTTTGTGTTTCAAGTATACATAGGGGAAGTAGGAGTTGTGTTAACACCTGGCATTTGAAGCTGTTTGGAATTTAGATTTTCTAAGGAATTGTACTGAGGAATATGCATTTCATTAATGTACCTCCAGTGGAAATTTATATGCAAGGGAGTCTCTAATGGGTCCTTTCATGAATGCCCTGAATAAAAGTGACTTTTGTTATGTATGTATTGCTATTATCCCTGGTGAACAGGGTCAGGAGAGCACAGGACAGGGTGAGTCTTGTACCAATATAAACATTTATTCAAGTTGTGCAGTTTTAAGAAACTGGAACCTATGTGACTATTGGTTGAAGCCTATACATAATTAAAATTATATGACAGTGTATGGGGAGTCCCAGTTATTCTTGGTTGAGTGCTGGCAAGCCCAGATCAATAAATGTGTTCCTACACCAGCTTGTCTTCACTGACATGGACTGTTGGTATGGATTTTCCTTAACCTAAGCAGTTGCAGGCACTACATATATGTTGTTAAGATTACGTAAGAAAACACTGACTTAACTTTTTGTTTTTTATGTTGAGAAAGAGTTACCTATAATAATTTACTCAAAACATGTACAACATTGTGGTAGCCCTGGGTGAATGTGAGGATTTTCTATGCATCTTCACATACTTATAAATTATTTTACTTTTTAAAAAGCAGATTTTAACATTTACTGCTTAATAGGCTACACATGTTTATCTCCCAAGAAATCCTGATCTATTGCTTTTTGGAGTAGCAATAGAATTCTGTCTTGTGGAGAAATGCCTTTGTGCATGTGACTTTTAGATTAACACAGCTGTGTGTGGAAGCAGTATTTTGATGTGGACATGACTTTGGTGTTTCAGTGATAGCAGACATTGACATAAACCAATTAGTATTGAGGGTTCGTGCGATACAAAGCATGGGATTGAGTCATGCACAGGCAGGTACCTGTGAAATCACGAAGCTCTCCGAGGTATCCTGGAGGAGAGGTACATCTGTTGCGGTGTCTAAGGTTTCTTCAATTACATCTCAGTTAACTAGTCAGTCATTCAGCAAGTAGTAATTTAGCATTCACTAGTTATCAGGAGGAGAAGAACTGCCTGGCTGAGATCCAGACTTTTATGTGGTTCACCCCGCATATTTTTTGGCGTTGTCGGTAACAACATTTCCCTCAAGATGGAGATGAACATGATGTCCAGCCAGACAACTGCCTCCTCCTTCGTGGCAGAGTCAGCTGTCATTCCAGTACGAGGTCCAAGTCACAGGCGGTGAACAAAGGAAGCTGCTTCCATCAGAGCACTTAGATATGTTTTCAGGCTATTTTTTAACACTGAAACAGTTAAGGGCTTCAATCCATTATGGTCCCATCCATTTGCACTGAGAGTCTGAATGCTACCAACTCAGAGACTTTAGGTTAGTCTCTGATCAATGATGTGATTTAAATACTTGTTTTTTAAATCATAAAATTGTGCATATACTGGAAAGATCAGATACAGTAGAACAAAAATCAGAGGTCATTTCTAGATAAAAGCAGTTAATTTACTGTATGGTTTTCCAAAGTATAAAGTATTACCTAATCTCATCTACAACATGGTTTTAAATATGATGAGTCTGATACTGTAAATATTATCTACATAGTCTTCTGCTCTGTATACCAGGCCCTCAGTTGTCTTTTTTAATAATATCAGTGTTTGTCTTCTGTAATACTGAAGGTTACAGAGGTTCAGTAGACTCAGTGGTACCCGAACTGCTAGGCTAGAGGAATACAAAGTGATAACTTTGAATATCATGTAGTTCTTGAGTCTAACCAATTTTGTAGCCTCTGAGATGAAAAACTTTCAAATTCTTTATGTGTTTGGGAGATCCAAATTTTTTTGCATTAAAATGCAAATATATGCAATATATATATGTCATGCAGAGGAGAGGACTATGTAGGTAGCATTTAGAGTATGATACTCATCATATTTGAGACTAAACACATTACAGATGGGAGTATGTTCTCTTTATAGTCTGTAGAACACTCACATATATTATATACCTATGTGTTATTATATATGTATATATGATATATACAAAACTATAATGTATACTTGACTTTTCTTCATGAATTTTATGTTTGGTTTTGTAAGCAGCAAAGGACTATGTTTACAAACCAGGTGGGCATATTCTACCCTGTAGTCCTCATATCCAAAGCTGTGCCCATCTGTAGCCTGAGCATTTTTCAGAGTAGAGTTCATTCCCCTTGGGATTTGACACCTAGCTGGTTAAGATTTCCTCGGGTTTATAGCTTCTTTTTAAATCAGTAGTTAGCATAATAGCTATCTTTGTGCTTTTTAGTAAGGTATATTTTTGTTACATGAACATGCACTTCACCTATTCAGAGACAGTTTCTCTAGTCTGTTCCCAAGAAACTTTGTGTTAATGGAATTGAGAAGAAATAGAGAAAATGCTTTTTCTTTGATCCTCAGGTGATGTTCATATTGAGAGCATAGACATTCACATGATGGAATTTACCTTTGCTTGTACTAGGATTGGCAAAAACCTTATGCAAATAGGCAGGTTTCCTGGATCCACTCTCTGAATCTTCGGCTAAATGATGAATCCATGTCTCACCACTGTTATAAATCACTCATTCCAGCAATATTTGTGTGGCTGAGCACATGACTCATTCTCTTTTGTTCTAGATAGTTCCTGTTCAGATTACCTGTAGCAGCCACCTTCTTGGCAGACACAGTGTAATCAGATTTATTTATGCATATACCTTTCCACATGTTGAGTTAAAGCATATAGTTAAAACCACAAACTTCACATATTGGCTCCTATCCTAAGTACTTGGTACAGGTGATCTAAATTTGAAGTGGATTCTATCACGGTTTGTACAAAAAAAATCCAGACTCTATGGCAGAACACACACAGCCCTGCCTGATGTCTCTCTTTGTAGTCTGTCTATTGGTGACTAAATAACCTTGTTCAAGCAATGCTCTAAGTTCTGTGACAACTCAATCTTCACAACAACTATGTAACTGCTGTTAGGGTTAGTCCATCATGCACATGAGGAAGTTGAGACTCAAACAGCTCACACATACAACACCTACAGTAACTTGCTGACAGAATGATTCAAAATTTTAGCAACTGTTTGGAAGAACAGATTCCTAATCACAAAACATTGTGGTGTTACTTCCCAATAAGGTCAGAATGTCACACAAGCAAGGGTAACCTCAGGGTTATTTCAGCAAAAGCAGGGAGATGAAGAGTCACGCGCCAACCCTGTGGCAGCTGGCTGACAATTTAAAGTCGCACATTAAAGGAGTCATTGAGTGGATGGACCCCAAACTTGTGACTATCAGTGCAGTTATTTATAGGATGTGTATGTGATTGTAATGTACCACAATGATTCCAGTGGCAGTGTCTTCCAAAGGCTTGACTCTGCAGTCCCCTGTAGGGGTGTACTACACTTAGACTGAGGAGAGATGAAGAAATCCAGCAACTGTCAGTCATTTTCCGGGGTAAGTAGGATTTTGCTAAGAAATTTATCTTTTTGAACATAGTGCAAAGGAAAGTGGAATTTTATACTTCTTGAAACCTTTTAAACAGAAGAAATCTATTACGACCTTCTACATGGCGTACCTTGTTACATCATTGTTCTCAAATAGTCCACTTACATTAACATCAAGCAGCTTAATCATGTAGCAGGAACATCTAGATTAAATACATTTGTGATAGTTGCTAGAAGAAATGTCTTAAAGATACCTGTGGAGTCTATGAGAGGAAAATATTAGCCATATTTGTTGAGAAAATCTATTTTATGCTGAAAATAATGTGACAATAGACTTCAATTTAATAATGAGCCAGACCTGAAAACACTGCTGTTTTGGATTTTAACAGAGCTCAGAAGTTGAATAAAACAACACTAGGAATCTGTCTTAAAACCACTCCATAATGCAAAAATTGACAATGCTTTTCTAGAGACTAAATTTAACAATTTCACTATTTTGGGCTATAATAGTACAAACTCATTGTTTTGTTTGTTTGCTTTTTTTTTAAAACATGGTTTATCTGTTTAGTCCTTGCTGTCCTGGAACTCACTTCATAGACCAAACTGTCCTCAAACTCAGAGATCTACCAACCTCTGCCTCCTGAGAGCTGAGATTAAAGGTGTGTGTCAACACCACCTGGCTACAAGTTCACTTTTACCAAATGAATAAATAGATAAAATTACCTATGATAATATTTTTTTCTGATCAGATAAATCCTGTCCTATGAGCAATAAATCTGTATAAGTATTTTTTTAATCTTAAAAGATGGCATCAGAGCAATTGCTCCATTCCTTCTTTATATTATTGGCATCTTTTACACCACCAAAAATTCTTCTTTAAATAATTTCACTTTTATTTTGATAACCCATGTTGTTGACTCTCTAATTGTCTTCCTAAACTTTTTCATTACAAAGAAGCTTCAATCAACACTTTTATGGAAAACTTTTATGGCCCTTGTACATATTTACTAGCAATAAATTGGCTGGATCTAAATTTATGTATATTTTAAGGTTTTTGAAATTGGCTAAATTTATACCATAATTCTTTGGCCTATTATCTGAGCATGATTATGTTTTATCAACAAAGAATAGAATTTTATAAAAATGGCACAGAGATTAAGCTAGCATGGAAGGAAATCAAAGTCATGTTAGAACTCTGAGTTTCTTGGTTGAGTATCGTTCCTCAGCTATTTACCATGTGCTAAGCACTATGCTAGTGCTTCAAGGTTGATACTTCATTAGTTCCGGCCATCAACCTATGAATCATGGTTATTTTTGTATACATGAGATACTAAGTCACAAGTTAGTGGATTTTTTTTTGTTGGAAATCATATCACTTCACCAGTACATGTACTACACTCTTCACAATGAAGACAACTTTTTTTCATTATAAACAGTCTAGAGCACCAGTGCCATGTTGACCTTTGAGTGAGAAATGGGACACTAAGACAGCATTGCCAACTATAACATAGTTTTTCTAAGAGCAGACCTGAACCTGTGTGAGACAGATCAACTAGTCAATACTCACATTCATAGTTCATCAGCTCAACTGCTCACTGCTTAAATCTGTCAATCATTGTGTGTATATAGGATGCATAGGCTTAATAAACCATAAACTAATAGGTTGTTCACAAATTCTAAATATACATATTAGCATAAATAAAATATCTGAGGGGCTCTCAAGAGACATTTATGCTTACATCAATGTTCTGTTAGTCTTTTCTGAGGTGATGATTAGAATGTAACACTTAAAAAAGTAATTTTGGGATCGAACAGGCTTGATAATGAATGATTACTGGCATTCTTATCATACTTGTCTCCTCATTATGACTATTCAGTGGATAAGTTTAGTAATTACACCATAGTTTTCTCAATCTTTCTTCTCTTCTGTAGCCTCACTCCTTTCCTGTCTGAGTGATATATTAGACTCTTTGGCATAATATACTGTTTATAATGTAAGATGAAGTTTTGAGTTTGGATAGAGTTTGAATAGCCATATGTAAGCGTGCACCTTTAAGAACATCATTTAGGTTGAGTGCACACTTGGCATGTAATGAATGTTTTACCAAAGCACACATCATGTTTCCTTATCTGCTTCTACTTGATATGCTTTCAAAATACAAACCAGACATGCAAAATGAAAAATTGCATGACACTAAAATTGGTTTTGGATATTGCTCCCAGAACTTGTTAAACTATAGTTTGAAGTACGTTATTATTTTTGAGCACTGCTAGTCATTAAATACTTTAGTGTATAATAAGCCATGTCTTTGAAACTTGCCATTTAGTTCACTAATTATTTGGTATGATTTGAATGCAACAGCCTTAGGAAGAAATATTTGTAAATATGAAATAGTTCAGTATGCATATTTTATATGATTGACTACAATTTTTTGTGGACTGTAAGGCAAATCTGTCTCTGTCTAATTTTGTCATGTGGTGTTTTCATAAACAATGACTATGCTGATTTGGTTGACATTTTTAAAAATAGGGTCTTCCTTTGTAGTTCATGCTGTCCTCAAATTCTCTACAACCAAGAATGGCTTTGAACTTGGCATTCTCCTGCCTTCTCTGCCTTAGTGCTATAATTATGGGTAGGTGTGCATCATTATGCTTAGTTTTAGCTGATGCTTTAGTGATTGATTATTCCAAATTAAATGGAATTGGGACACTCCCACTGTCTGGTTATCAATACTCACAGGCTCATTCTTCTCTCTAGTGGTCACGACAGATCTATGTTCTTCTACACTGAATGTCTTTCTTTCTTTCCTTCTTTCTTTCTTTCTTTCTTTCTTTCTTTCTTTCTTTCTTTCTTTCTTTCTTTCTTTCTTCCTTCCTTCCTTCCTTCTTTCCTTCCTTCCTTTCTGGACATACTAGGCTACACTTATCTAAACATGGAGAACTTGTAATGCTCTATAGTCTTATCTGGCAATAGTATGTCGGCGTGTGAACTCTAGTCTAGCAGCTACTTAGCCTAGGTATGACAAATGCATGGAAACTCTTTGAGACCAGTCTCATGGACAAGTTTTAATACAGTAAAATTTGAAGACTATTTTTTTATTCCCTTTGCCCTTTTAACTGCTCTACTCAGTACTGTGTGTACCACTTGATATTTATTTGTGATCAAAAGAATTGTAATTTATATAATTATACTGTATTCTTTTCAACTCTTTCAATTAACTATACAGGTCCTAGTAGCAAGAAGCCCAATTATCTTCTTTTTAATGCCTTCTCATGAAATTCTAATTTGTTTAAGAACTTCTAATTTGTTTAAGAACTGTAGGAGCATATTTAATTGGAGGTAGGTAGGCAAAATTTTGCCTTAAAAGCCAGTATGGTAATCAGAAGCACATTGGAGCTGCACGGTTTCTGCAAATGCATAGCGTGTGAAGAGCGGCACAGTCTGTGAGTGCTGGCTTGTTCTGCTGACACTTTGGGCACTGTGGTGCTTCTCACTGTAGACCAAGGCTATAGCTCACTTGTTCACATTGCCATGTTAAACTACATCTCCTACAACCAAAAACAATATTCCAGGTTCTCCACATCTATCAGAATTCCATCATCAGATGCCCAGATGAGCCACTGGTTTACATGAAGACACAACTCCAGGCTTCGCTCCTATTCAGCCTTTTTGTGTGTTTGGGGTCCTTTTATGTGAGACTACTCTACTCAGGCCACTGTGACCTGTATGTTGGTGTCCTTCACTTTAGTCCCTGGGATTAGAGCCCTTTTCCTGATGACCTCACGCCATTCTCTAAGTCAGTCCAAGGCCATCATGCACCATCTTGCATACCATCTTTGTCTTACCATGGCTGGTTTACTCTCTGAACTTCAGACAAGCTTTATTAAAATACAGATGAAATATTACTACATTCTGAAAAGAGCATGTCCTAAAAGCCTCCTAATACAGTGATTAACCAATATTTTTAAAGGTGCATTTGGAAGTGTTACTTTTTTTAAACCAAGTCTTTTCTTTTATTACTATCTATATCCAGTGTTTTCTTTGTGTATCTTCTTACTAGCATCTCAGTTTCTTCACCATTTTAACTGTTAAAACTTATCCTGAGTATAAGGCATCTTATTAATGACTGCCTTCTTTGTGTATTTCTGCAAGTATTTCTTAGGAACCCAAGAGGAGGGTCCCATCAGGCTGCTAGTCTGTTTGTGTTTTTACTATAATTTCTGATACTCAGGAGGCACTGAAAATATACTTATGAACAGTGACTCTCATGGTATTTTTTGATACATTTAACTGAAAAAAAAACCAATGGAAGATTCATAGTCCTTCCCAAGGATTAACACAGCTTGTGAAAATTTTCATAGTGATATAGATATCATGTCAATTTGAGGATGCTGATAAAAGCTTCTAGCTCTGCTTATTCTGTCGCCTGAAAGATGCAAATACGTATGATAAATATTGTGTAGTTGGTTGCAATTGGTCCTTTTCAAATTACAACCTGTGGCTCAAGAACATTATCAACTATTGAAAGTTTGCTAGAAAGCAGAAAATCTAAGGCCCATCCCCTACTTCCTGAGTCAGTCTCAAATGTTAGAAAACTCTCTCATGTTTCCTATGCTTCCTAAAATTGGCCAAACAGTTGTGGAAAAACCCCGTACACACATCACTTCATCAATCTTGCGTACATAGCTGTTGGCTGTCTTCAATGCCCGATATTTGGGGAATTGATTTGTGAGAGCTCTATCTTCAAGGAAAATGTTTTCTGCCTGTCATTTAAGCACAGCATGTATAGTTTTCTAAAGATTCATCGGGATAAAAGAAGAAAAATGAAAGGCGATATAGTTCAAATTATGTAAAAGAACATTATTGTTGCTCATACTGTGATGCATTCTAGAATTCAATATGTTACTCAAAAGGTCAGAGAATATATCTAATGCATTGTCTAATGTTCTGAGGTATGATAATGGCACTGGCCAGAAACCAATTCCAATACTCTCTGGTGCCATTTAATCAAAGAAACTTAGATAAGGTAACACTTTGTATAATGTGTAGGCAAAGCATTTCATATTAAAAATTCATTATCTGTTCAAATTAACCAAATGTCTTCATTCATGCTTCTTAGCATCGGTTTAACACCTTATTTTAATAGTAATTTCCCAGAGAAAGGTGAAGTTGCAGGTTCTCATTATCTTTAGGGGCGCTGATTTGAAACTGTTTGCCTGCCAGCCTCCGCACACAGTACGGCTCCCATGTCTTCAGTCACACTTTGTAACATCCCCTCTAAGTCAAGTGTCTACCTTACTGAAACCACTAGAGATAGAAGAAAGTTAGTTGGAACATAGTGTTACAATGCTAAAAAAAAAATTTAAACTTGCTGCTATGACTCAGTTTAAATGCTTTATCCTCCATATCACTGAGTATTTTAGAGTAAGCATCAAGAGCATTGCTTCTTTTTTTTCATATTCTTTTATTTTTTTCATTCAAAAAAATTTACATTTCCTCCCCTTCTCCCAGTCCCCCCCCACTCCCCCGCTCCCCCTTCTCCCTTCCCCTGCTTCCTTAAAAGAGGGCATGGTACCCTGCCCTGTGGGAAGTCCAAGGCCCTCGCCTCTCCATCTGCCCCCATTGGCAGCCACATTCAGAGAGTCCGGTTTGATCATATGCTAGTTCAGTCCCAGTCCAGCTGGATTTGGTGAAGGGCATTGCTTCTTAACGTGCACTACCCCACCTTCTTGAAAAGTGAGCTTCACTCATAGTAACTTGATTTACTGGAGTCAGAATATGTAGACATAAAAGGATACTGTAAACATATCATATTCATGTAAGATTCCTTTTTTATTTTTCAGTAAATAAAGTAAAATTTGATGTCTGCTACCCAGTTTTATGGGTGTACCTTAGGCATAACACAATTTGTATGTATTTTCTTTGATAGTTTTGCAAGAATTCATCAATGAAAGACTGTTGTTCAAGCATTGTCTTATTTTCTAACAGCACATAAGAATAGAAACGTGAATTTTATGTGGTAGCTTAATGAAAGGTTTGGTTGCGATTGTTGTGGGAATGATTTCAATGCTGATTCTGAAAGAAATGGGACTCTTAAAGTAGTTAATCCCTTCCTAATATGTTCACACTGTGTGCCAAAACCAGCTGTTGAAGCAACATCTGAGCCCCATGTTCTGTTTTGGCAACATTGTGAACTTCATATAACTGGGGTGTTGCTTCAAGAAGTTTTTGCTCCACCAGAATGCGAGAGTTCCACTTACAACATAATCTAGCAAAGGCTGGCAGAATAATACATCCTACTCCTTACCACTAATAGTTAAACATGTCAGTACACCTTGACAGCATTTTCTGTTGTTCAGTGTTTATTCTTTCCTCTTGCTCTATTTTGGAATAACATATCTTTTCTAATCAGTAAATATTTGTTTTCCTTAACTTATTATAATTATTTTGCCACTCACCAGATTTTAATTTATTTGTTATGATTTAATAGAATTGTTAATATTTGCATGTTATAAAACAAAATTTTATAAGATATGCTAAGTGATTTAAGTTACAATTATGACCCCTGTTTCCTCCTTGGTAAGCAAACAGATCCACAGTTTAATGTTGCCAGGAGACAGGGTCTGAATGCTGTCGTCTGCTCAGACTCCTTCTTTTCAATCTTTCATTTATTAAATATCTCTCAGATACAGTCACATCTAAGTTTCAGTTGTTAGTGTAATTCTCCACTTCAGTTGTACTTCCCATGGACTGAGAGTGTATCTTCTCTCACTTTGCTTTGTAGAAACAAAGAACTCTGACTTTGTAGATATCAGATAGCTTGTCCACCCCTCCCAGGTGGAGTGATCACAGACTTGTATCTTTTCTCATCTATACTTTCTTAATGTTACACTTAGAATCTCAGCCACAATAAAGATGTAAGAGGGGAAAAAAGGATGACTGATATTTTATCCTCTTCAAAACATTGTCTGTGTTTCTAATGGGGTGGGCCACATACACTTCTGAGAATGCTGTGCTGTGGTGCTAGGGATTGAATTTAGGCCTTCACACATCTTAAGTGGGTTCTCTGCACTGATCCTAGGCAATTTTACTGCTTATTCAATGCTTTGTTTTCAAGACAGTTTGGGTAGCACTAAAATGTCATGCTTTCCTCATAACTGGAAGACACTATGCCAATAATTTAAGAAATATTGTTGTCTCTAATAGTGGTACATTCTTCAAAGAAGAAATGTAGATTATTATATCAATGATGAATTGTATTTGTTCTAAAAATCTCACATTGTTTCCTACATTTTTCCCCATATTCTTTTATTTTTCCATTTTAAAAAAAAGAGTTACACTTCCTCCCCTTCTCCCAGTCCCCTCCCGCTGCCCCCCCCCCCCCCCC
>PVIU01033519.1:0-12320 GCA_004026605.1 Ondatra zibethicus
CTCCGTGGGTCAAAGGAGGCCCCCTAGCAGGGGACTCGCCCTTCCCCCAAGGCCTCAGCCCGGGTGGGCCGAGCTCAGGTGCAGCCGGGACAGGGTCCAGATGAATCCGCGGAAGCTGGTTGGGCGAGGATCCCGGTCCCAAAAGCAGGCCTACTGAGGGTTGCCAGCTCCTCTCTGCTCGGCTCCGTGGGACAAAGGACTTGTTTGTTTATTTACTCATTTGTTTTGTTCTGTTTTTCCAGACAGGGTTTCTCTGTGTAGCCCTGGCTGTTGTGGAGCTTACTCTGTAGACCAGGCTGGCCTTGAACTAGGAGAGCAACCTGCCTTTGTCTCCCAAGTGCTTGGATTCAAGGTGTATGCCATCACTGCCAAGGTCAGAGTTGCTTTTGGTCATTATGTGTCATCACAATTATAATAATCCTAACAAGGGCAGATGTGACCCAGAATACTTGGGTAATAAAATAACCATTTTTCCTCAAGTACTGTTTTCTCATCTTTATTTAGAAGTTCATTTTTGGCAAATATGAATTTTCTTGGCTGAGCCATTTTGCTTACTGCTCTACTTAATATCCTTTTCTATTTCCCCATGCTATTTATGTGTAATGAACCTTCTCTCTAGCAGAAACTTGATCTTAAGGACTTGCCCTCAAGGTTGTATCTGATGAAAGAAGGCTTTGAAGAAAAGTCATATGATTTATTCACCACAAAGTACCATGATGTAGCTATGCTCACCAACATTTTTTTCCCTCTGAACATACCTCCCAGTATAGCTTCTGTGAATTGCCTAGCAACTTTTCACTAATTTAATACAAATGCTTTCCTCTGAACTTCCCTGTTTTAATTTCAACAGTTTCTACATAATGATACATCTTTACCTCCCACCTCCTGACCTGCACCTGGAGGGACAGGTGAGTATCTGATGTCTTGGTTGGAGAGCCCTGCTCTCTAGGCCCTGCCCTTTCCCAACCCATGGCACCCCCAGAGATCAGGCAACAGCACCCTCTCCTGCCAACCATCCCCCACCCCAACAGTGACCACCAGACCCACTGTGCATACCTGCAGTTGAAGGGACAGGTGTCTGATATCCTAGGTGGAGAGCCCTGCACTCTAAGCCCCAGCTCCTACCCCTTTCCCGCCCATGGCACCCCCAGAGACCAGGTAACAACCCCTCTCCCAACAAGCATCTCCTGCAGCAATTTTTGTTTGTCTTTTCCTCCATTTCTTTAAGAAAATTTTTTATTTCCTCTTTAAAAGCCTCTATCATCTTCATAAAGTTATTTTTTAGGTTGTTTTCTTCTGCTTCATCAGTGTTGGGATGTTCAGGTCTTGCTCTTGTAGAACTACTAGTTTCTGGTGTTGCCATATTGCTCTTTATGTTATTGAATGTGTTTTTACACTGCTATCTACCCATCTCTTCCTCCAGGTGGTAAAGGTGTGATCTGTAGCCCTGGTGTTTGCTCTTACTTCATGCGCAGTTGGGGCCCCTTCCTGTGGGTGCAGCTGGGATATGTGATTCTGATGGTCACCAGCAGGTGGAGCTGGTGGCCACTGACCCATAGGTACAGCTGGGGCCTGGTGTCCCTCCAGGTGTAGGATGGTCCAGAAAATATATACAACAAAATCATAGAAGAAAACTTTCCTAACCTAAAGAAGTACATGCCTACGAAGCCTACAGAATGCCAAATAGACTAGACCCAAAAAGTCTTCTCACCATATAATAATCAAAACACTAAACATACAGAATAAGGAAAGAATACTAAGAGCTGTGAAGGAAAAAGACCAAGTACCATATAAAGGCAGAATTATATACCTATCAGAATTATATCCGACTTTCTGAAAACCAGAAGGTCCTGGACAGATGTTCTCCAGACATTAAGATACCATGGATGCTAGCCCAGACTTCTATACTCAGCAAAGCTCTCAAATACCATAGACAGAGAAAACAAGATATTACATGGCAAAACCAGATTTAAACAAACCAACCCACAAATCCATCACTACAGAAAGTATTAGAAGGAAAACTCCAACCCAAGGAAGTTGGTTGAACCTACGAAAATACAGGCAACAGACAAACTCACATCAGTAAACCCCAAAGAAGGGAAACACACAAACACTACCACCACCTCCAACAACAAAACCAAATATAACAGGAATTAACAATTACTGGTCATTAATGTCACTTAATATAACTGGTCCCAATTTGCCTATAAAAAGACAAAGGATATCAGAGTAGATATGAAAACAGAACCCATCTATCTACTGCATAAAATAAACACACCTCAATCTCAAAGACAGACATTACCTCAGAGTAAGGGGTATGGAAAGGATTTTTCAAGCAGATGGACCTGAGAAACAAGCAGGTGTAGGTGTCCTAATATCTAATAAAATAGACTTCAAACTAAAGTTAACTAAAATAGATGGAGCCTTCGTATTCATCACAGGAGAACTCCATCAAGATGAAGTCTCAATTCTAATGATTTATGCCCCAAATACAAGGGCACCCTCATTTGTAAAAAAAAAAAATTACTAACTCTTAAAGCACGCATCAAACCACACACACTAATAATGGGAGACTTCAATACCCCACTTTCACCTCTGGGCAGGTCTACCAGGCAGAAAATTAACAGAGAAACAAGGGAACTAACAGAGATAATAACTCAAATGTACTTAAAAGACATCTATAGAGTATTCCACCTAAACATAAAAGCACATACCTTCTTCTTAGCACCTCATGGAACCTTTTCTAAAATTGACCACATACTTGGTAACAAAGCAAGCCTCAACAGATACAAAAATTGGAATAATCCCCTGTGTCTTATCAGATTACTATGGTTTAAAGTTAGAATTCTACAACAACACTAATTGAAGAAAGCCTACAAACTCATGGAAATTGAACAATGTTCAACTGAATCATCGCTGGCTCAAGGAAAAAATAAAGAAAGAAATTAAGGACTTCTGAGAACTCAACAAGAATGAAAATACAACATATCCAACTTATTGGACACTATAAAAATGGTGCTAAAGGGAAAGTGCATAGCACTAAATGCCTACATAAAGAACGTGGAGAAATCTCACACTAGCGACTTAATGGCACACCTGAAAGCTCTAGAACAAAAAGCAACAAACTTACCCAGGAGCAGTAGACAACAGGAAATAATCAAATTGAGGTCTGAAATCAATAAAATAGAAACCAAGAGAACAATACAAAGAATCAATGAAACGAAGAGTTGATTCTTCAAGAAAATCAACAAGATAGACAAATGCTTATCCAAACTAACCAAAATGCAGAGCAGAGAGAGAATATCCAAATTAACAAAATCAGAAATGGCAGACATAAAGATGGACACTGAGCAAATCCAAAGAAACATTGGGTCATAGTTCAAAAACTTATATTCCTCAAAACTGGAAAATTTAAAAGAAATAGAAATTTTTTTGGTAGATCCCATATACCAAGATCAAATCAAGACCAGATAAATGATTTAAATAGACCTATAAACCCCAAGGAAATAGAAGCTGTCATCAAAAGTCTCCCAACAAAACAAACAAACAAACAAACAAACAAGGCCAGGGTCAGATTGTTTCAGTGCCGAATTCTACCAGAATTTCTAAGAAGATCTAATACTGATACTTCTCAAATTGTTCCAAACAATAGAATCAGAAGGAACATTGCCAAACTTCTTTTATTAGGCTACAGTTACCCTGATATCCAATCTCCACAAAGATACCCCAAAGAAAAATTACAGACCAATCTCCCTCATGAACACTGATGCAAAAATATTCAATACAATACTGGCAAACCAAATTCAAGAACACACCAGAAAAATCATCCACTACAATCAAGTATTTTTCTTCTCAGAGATGGAGGAATGGTTCATCATACAAATATTTGTCAATGTAATCCACCATATAAATAAACTGAAAGAAAAAAACCCCACATGATCATCTCATTAGATGCTGAAAAAGTCTTTCACACAATTCAACACCCCTTCATGATAAAGGTCTCAGAGAGATCAAGGATATAGGGAACACACCCAAATATAATAAAATACAGCAAGCCAACAGTTAACATCAAACTACGTGGAGAGAAAAATCAAAGTGATCCTGCTAAAATGAGGATCACGACAAGTTTATCTACTCTCTTCATATCTATTCATCATGGTTTTGAAGTTCTAGCTAGAGCAAACAAAAAAAAAGGAGACCAAGGAGATACAAATTGGAAGGGAAGGTCAAACTTTTACTATTTGCAGATGATATGATAATATACATGAGTGACCCAAAATCCTACTAGGGAACTCCTATAGTTGATAAACACCTTCAGTAATGTGGCAGGATTTAATATTAACTAAAAAAAATCAGTAGCCCTCCTATATACAAATGATAAATGGGCTTAGAAAGAAATCAGAGAAACATCACTCTTTACAATAGCCACAAATAATATAAAATATCTTGAGGTAACTGTAACCAAACAAGTGAAAGACCTATATGGCAAGAACTCTAAGTCCTTGAAGAAAGAAATTGAAGAAAATATTAAAAACTGGAAAGTTCTTACATGATCTTGGGTAGTTAGGATTAACATAGGAAAACTGACAATCTTACCAAAAGCAATCTACAGATTCAATCCATTAAAATCCCAACACAATTCTTCACAGATCTTGAAAGAACAATATTCAACTTCAATTTTTTCCAAAATGGAAAAAACAAAAAACCCAGGATAGCCCAAACAAACCCTGTTTAATCAGGAAACTTGCATAGGCATCATCATCCCTGACTTGCAGCTCTACTATAGAGCTGCAGTAATAGAAATAGCTTGATGCTGGTGTAGAAACAAACTCGTTGATCAATGGAATCAAATTGAAGACCCAGATACTAATCCATATATTTATAAACACCTGATTTTTGACAAAGAAGTCAGAATTGTACAATGGAAAAAAGAAAGCATTTTCAACAAATGGTGCTCATATAACTAGATGTCGACATGTAGAAGAATGCAAATAAGATTCCTATCTATTCTCATGCCAAAAACTCAAATCCAAGTGGATCAAAGACCTCAACATACATCCAGTTACACTGAACCTGATAGAAGAAGAAGTAGGAAGTAGCCTTGAATGAATTGCCACAGGAGACCACTTCCTAATTATAACCCCAGTAACACAGACTCTGACTTCCTGAAACTGAGAAGCTTTTGTAAGTCAAAGGATATAATCGATAAAAAAAAAATGACAGTCTACAGAATGGGAAAAGATCTTTACCAACCCCACATCTGACAGAGATCTTATTTCCAATATATATAAAGAAGTCAGGAAACTATATACCATAATATCAAATAATCCAATTAAAAATGGTGTACATATCTAAATAGAGAACTCTCAATAGAAGAAACTCAAATGGCTGAAAGACATTTAAGGAATTGCTCAACATCCTTAGCCATCAGGAAAATGCAAATCAAAATGATTCTGAGATACCTATCAGAATGGATAAGTTCAAAAACACTGATGATAGCTTATGCTGGAGAGGATGTGGAGTAAGGAGAATACTCCTTTATTGTTGGTGGGAGTTCAAATCTGTACAGCTACTTTGGAAACCAACGTGGTGGTTTCTCAGAAAACAAGGACTCAATATACCTCAAGACATGGCAATACTACTCTTGGACATATGACCAAACAATGCACAATCATATGACAAGGACATTTGTTCAACTATGTTGATAGAAGCATTATTTGTTATAGCCAGAACCTGAAAACAATCTAGATGTCCATCAACTGAAGAATGGATAAAGATAATATGACACATTTACACAATGAAGTATTACTAAGTGGTAAAGAAACAATGACATCTTGAAATTTGCAGGTAAGTGAATGAAACTAGAAAAAAACCACCCTGAGTGAGGTAAGCCAGGCCCAGAAAGACAAACATGGAATCTATTAACTCATAAGTGGATATTAGTTGTAAAGTAAAGGATAAACAAGCTACAATCCACAATCCCAGAGAAGCTAGCTAAAATGTGGGACCCTAAGAGGGACACACATGGAGGACTCCAGGAAGGAATATAGTTAAGATTGCCTGGGTAAACTGGGAGGATGGTAGGAAGTAGGGGATGGGGGATTGGAACATGTGTGATCAAGAAGACAGAGTTGGAGGAGGAATGAAGGAGGGGAGCAATGAAAGAGATATCTTGATAGAAGTAACAATTATGGAGTTATGTAGAAGCTCGGTGTTAGAGAGATTCTCAGGAATCCACAAGGGTGACCCCGGGAAAGACTCCTGGCAGTAGTGGAGTGGGTGCCTGAACTGGCTTTTCCCTATAATCAGAGTATTGACCACCCTAACTGTCACCTAGAACCTACAGTGAAGCCGATGCAGCGATCCACAGCCAATCACTGTACTAAGCTCCTGGAGTTCAGTTGAAGATAGGGAGGAGGGATCACATGAGCAAGAGGGGGGCAAGATCATGTTAGGGAAGACCACAGAGACAGCTGAACTGAGCTAGTGGGAGCTCATGGACTCTAGACTGACAGCTGGGGGAACCTGCATGGGGCTGAACCAGACTGTATGAATGTGGATGACAGGTATGTGTTCTGATTTGTTGTTGTTGGTGGTGGTGGTGGGACTGACGGTCATAACAGGACCTATCCCAGGTGTGTGAACTGACTTGTTAGAGCCCATTTCCTAAGTGAGATACCTTTTCAGCCTTGATACATTGTGGCAGGCGGCGGCCTGGTCCTGTTTCAGGTTGGTATGCCAGACCTTGTTGACTCCCCAAGGAAGACCTTACCCCCTCTAAGGAGTGGATGGGGAATGGGAAGGGAATGAACGGGGTGGAAGAAGGAGAGGGGGGGGATCTGGGGTTGATATGTAAAATGGAAAGTAAATTTTTAAAAAATATGAAAAAAGATAAAAAATTATACATCTTTACCGATGAACACTTGTAGCATGCCTCATCAAAAATCAAATATGACAGAAACTCAGGAGGGTCTTATTTCTATTCTGAGTCCAGTGTTATTTTCTATCGTTCATGATGACATGATAGTGTGGGAGATTCTTCTGTCTATGTGTTGCTTTTATTGGTTAATGAATAAAGAAACTGTTTTGGGCCTATAGGAAAGCAGAATTTAGCTAGGTGGGGAAAACTAAACTGAATGCTGGGAGAAAGAAGGCAGAGTCAGTGAGAAACCATGTAGCCCTGCTGGAGACATATGCCAGAACTTTACCCAGTAAGCCATGTGGTGCTACACAGATTAATAGAAATGGGTTAAATTAAGATGTAAAAGGTAACCAACAAGAAGCTAAAGCTAATGGGCCAAGCAGTGATTTAATTAATGCAGTTTCTGTGTGATTATTTTGCGGCTGAGTATCTGGGAAGAAACTAGCAGCCTCCATACTACAACATGGCATCAGCAGCTGTTTTTCTAGACACCACTGTCCTTACGGTTAAGCCCACAGGCAGATATTGTTAAATTTGGACCTTTTACACACTGAGGACAAAGGAGAGGAAATAGCAGTGATGGAAGAGTTGGGAAGGATGACTATAATAAAAAATTCTATCTCTTATTGTAGCTAGTAGTTTTTGTAAATATCTAAAACCCTTTTGCTAAATATTTTTGAAGCATTTTAAACAATAACAGCTTTATTTTGATTTTGTTATTTGTTGCTATATAAGTTTAATTATTTGCATTTTGCTGAGTATTATAGTTTCTGCTTTTGGAAGGAAGTAATGAACTGATAACCTCATCTTTGGTGATAATTAATATTATATATTAGAAAATTATATTAGAGAAATAGGAATTTTTATTTGAAAGACTCCTAAATTATCATTTATCAGGGGACATTAAAGAAAACAGACATATGTTTCCATCTTTCCTTAAGGAATTAAACAGATGGAAATCTAGATGTATAGAGCTACAGTGTGGCTTAAATCTGGAGACAAATAAGTGTCTGTAGAATTCTAGAATATGCTTCTTACTGCAGAATTCTAGAATAGGCAAATTTTTAACCATATTGTAGCTGTTTGGAATGCATTAGCTCCCTTTCGCATATCCCACAGGCTAGGTCACAAATCTGGCTAGAGCTTAGAAGATTGTCCGCTTACTGTAAGTAGGGTGTTAGGGAATGGAGAGAACAGACAACACTGCTTTGTACAGTGTTTTGGAGAGTCCACTTTCCCTCTCTGTCTGTTGGTCATCAGTTTGAGAGGGGAAAGAGGCAGAAGAGGTGATAACAAAACTTTGTAAGTAAGCCCGTGTGCATTAACGGAGACAGCCCTCCATGAGACAGATTTCGGTGAATCAGTTGAATCAGCTCAACTTTATTCCAGGTTATAAGGAATGTATAGGATTGGGGAGCCTGGGGACAAACCCTAATTTGCATTAAGTGTCAGGTTCCTATCAAAAGGCTTTGTTTGTGGCACTAGGGTCCTGTCAACATGGCTAGAGTGCTTGCCTAATTTATCATGCGAGTTGTCAGGGAAGAGCCATTTGCAGGTAATTGTGTTAAGGGTCACCCTTGAGTTTAGCCAGTCAACCTGGGCCTAGAGGCTTCCTCCACATAAGGCTGGATAGAGAGCAGCAAACTTTGTTGTGGAAGGAGGGGGTTTCCAGGTTGCCAAGTTTAGAGAAAGCTCCCACCCCGTGGTCCACTGCAACCTCTACCCATCAGTAGTGGCTTTCACCATTTTTCCTTCCAGAAGAGTTTGTTTTAGTAATTAGGGAAAGACAAGGTAGACAGAGGTAGGAGGCACACTGTTCAAGCGGGGTTCTCTCTGCACCAGTGGGATTATAATATACCTTTACAACCAAAATTTCTTAGATTTCTTTCTTTTCTTTTTCTTTTTTGTTCTGTTAGTCTATTGATCTTAAACTCCTAAATCTTTATTCAAACAAAGAAGTTGCCTTTCCTACATGGAAAGGGCCTCTAGGATGACGTGTCCTCCTCTTTGAGGGTGTTCTGCAAATGCTAGTCATCACTCCTTCATGCATCCATTGCACCCACTTGTGAACCACACAGATTGTAGATGCAGAAGATTCTTAAGAGTCCATAGCAATTAGCTGGCATATCACCTCCTTCAGGCCATCCTGTACCCACGCTGAAACTCACTTAAATGCTATTGTACTTCTCCAAATATGTGCAGCCACATATTAAAAGTAGTTTCTTCAGGGATGAATGACTAGTCATAATATATAACCATCTTCCTATTATCAAACTCCCTGAGAGAAATGAAGCTTCCAGGCTTACTTCCCCTTTCATGGTGTCTACTTAGTCCTAGCAGGAGACTGATGTCACACTGAAAGGGACCGTTTATACCTGTGTGGATAGTGGGTAGGGAAACCAACAAGGAAACGTGATATTCTAGGGTTATTAACAGAGGGGCTTGCCATGAGTTGGGGTCTGAAGAGGCTGGGGATGGAGAGGCAACAAAGTGTGTTAGTTTTTATGTGCCTTGATGCAAAGAACAGAAACAAGAGAAAGCCCTTGTTTCTCATTTCAAAGGGTTTCAGTCTATCTGAGGTCAGGGGAGGGAACAAGGAAACAGACCCACCTCAGTGACCTACTTCTGCCAGTGACACACCTTAGAATTCTCAGGACCACTGGAGAGCAAACATTCAAAGCATGAGTCTGAGAGGCACATCTTAGAGGTAAATAAAAACATAGAGGTGTGCTTTTTAGACATAAGATTTTTTTTTGCCTGGTTGTGGTGTTTACACTTTTACTCCCAGCGCTCAGGAGGCAGAGGCAGGTGGAGTTGTGAGTTTGAAGCCAGTCTGGTCTATAGAGTGAGTTCTAGGACAGCCAGGGCTACACAGAAAAAGCAAGAAAATTTATCTTTTTCAACTTTCATACCTTTATAAAATGCACATTGACCATGTCTACCTTTGCTACCTCGTTATAGCTCTCCTAGTGTCCCTACCTCTTCTCCCTCCCTACTTCATGTTCTCTTTAAAAAAATTGTTATTGGTCCCATGGTGACTCATGGCTTTAATTCTGGCACTTAGGCAAAAGCTGGAGGATCTCTGTGAGTTTAAGGCCACCTAGGGCTCCATAGTGAGACCCTGTCTAAATCTATATCTTCATTTCTGAAAGTGTCCTTTGTTTTCAAGGGGGAGTCAGAACAGGTGCTGCTGAAGTAGATCCATTATTACTAACATATTTGCGTACTCTAATGGTTGGTACAAATGATGGCTTTCTGTCCATCAGAGCACACCAGTCAATTAGGGGGAAAAGTGCTTCTTTATATCCTCTGCATCTTTCTCATTGGCTTACAGGTACCACTCAGCATTTCTTAACAGCCTTCTCCCTGGAAATGGCACCTGTAGGTCAGGACATTTTGCAACAACCTTTGTTCATTAAACAATGCTGCTTTAGGTACATCAACATCTACTCATCACATGCAAAGTAAGGACTTCTGGAACCAAAGGTCTAGACATTCAAGAGGATGGTCAGTCAGACCTTCCAAAGTCAGTGACCGTGATTAACCCTTTATTGATGCCCATTCTGTACTTGTGTAACCCAGTCATTTTGTTCTTGTGAGAGCTGTGGAAGGGAGCTCTATCTTTCCTAAACCATAGAGATTATTATGGTATATGTGTTGTGAAGATGTTTATGCACACGTTTTCATGTATTGTTATATTTATTATTGAATTTTACCACCTCATCGTTTTTGTACAGTTATCAAGCACTTCAAACTCCAGCATATAAATTAAGTACTTTTATATATTTTAGGCAGCTGAAGCCAGTTTTTATATTGCTACTCACTGAGGGCAAAAGCAATACGTTGCAACAGAATGTCTAAATATTTTTGATAAAAGAATCTACATTTTATAAAACAGTATACCAACACTAAAGCTGTACCTCAAATGTCTCACAAATAATTTGATCAAATATTCTGCATATCTTTATAGGATCCATTGGTGGCTCTTTATCATTTTAATGGTGTACCTTTTTGCAAATCATGACCTTCACTTGACTGGAAAAACTTTTATTTATGAACTCCTGTGTTCAATTAGTGCTGTGCATACATGAGTGGGTGTGGTCATCTCCCGGGGCATGAGCAACTTACCAACATCCATGTTCCCAAAGGACAGGGATGCTTTCAATAGAGAAATGTCACTGACATTTTGAAAGAAAAGGTCACCTGACCTACTTTTCCTTCTATTTTTGCTGCCTCTGTGGGTGAATCCAGAAGGACCTGGAGAAAGGCATCATGCAGTGTCTGGGCAGGCTGAGAGCTGGTCCGGTGGAACAAGCAGGAAGGAACTGGTTTACACACACGCTTAACGAGGAGGGGAGAAAGGAAAGTCCACAGTCAAATCCTCTTGCTCTTGTGGTCGAACATGCTAAAATAAAGGGAAATCCATTTTTTAACTTAATATTCTGTTCAGTGGCAACTAGAGGGGTTCTGAGTACTTGGTAGGACTGGTTTGGAAGTTGTAGCATGGCTGTTCTCTTTCTGAACGGGTGTAGATCCTTTGGGGTCTTAGGTGTATTAACCTAATACCAAATGATTTGTGTGCTACAATTTTTTTAATGAGTCCCAGTGATGAACTGGGCACAGCAGCTGACTGTAGCTCTCGGTCTAACTCATTTTGAAATCAGTCTGTTCTAGGAGTTCTAGAAGAGAAGAAATCTGGAGGCCAGAACCAGGATCAAGTCAAATCAAATATCACTTCCAAAGAGTACAATGTGAACTCAGTGGTCTAAATGAGTTCTAAATGGTCTACTGAACATGTAGTCTTGGCTTAGCTCTTTTTGTTTGTTTGTTTTGTTTTGTTTTTTGAGACAGTGTTTCTCTGTGTTAAAGCCTTAGCTGTTCTGGAACTAGCTCTCCTAGACCAAGCTGGCCTCAAACACACAGAGATTCTCATGCTTCTGCCTCCTGAGTGCTGGGATAAAAGCTGTTTGCCACCACCGCCTGGTTAGCTTTTAAAATGCTAGGCTTATGCCAGTTGTCCTGAACTCATAAACTCAGTGGGAGCAAAGAGTAAAAGGTTAATTTTCACAACAGGCATGTGAGGGGGCTGGCTTCTTTTCCAGCTTTGTGGCATTTGAAACACTGCTGGAAAGTTCAGAAGCTGCTTATGGTTGGTGGAAGCTTCAGGAAGCAGACTTCATTTAAGAAGGCCCTTTGACGATCTGGACCCTGTCCCGGCTGCACCTGGGCTCGGCCACCCGGGCTGAGGCCTTGGGGGAAGGGCGAGTCCCCTGCTAGGGGGCCTCCTTTGTCCCACGGAGCCGAACAGAGAGGAGCGGGCAACCCTCAGTAGGCCTGCTTTTGGGACCGAGAACCTCGCCCAACTAGCTTCCGCGGATTCATCTGGACCCTGTCCCGG
>PVIU01033520.1:0-12350 GCA_004026605.1 Ondatra zibethicus
TGTGTCTGTGTGTGTGTCTGTGTGTATCTGTGTGTGTGTGTGTGTGTGTGTGTGTGTGTACTCCTATCTGCAGCTCTAGTTCCAGCATGTGAATGTGTGAGGCAGGATAGAGACAGAAAAATTAATGTCTTGGGAAAGGAAGAGTCCCTCACCCTGGGATCCAGTGTGCCGGGCCTGCTGGCTGAGTCCAGAAACTGCAGCACAATCAATAAAGCCAGAAGTGCCAGCTGAGGTTGGGCTTGTCCTCCTGCACCGTGGCAAGCAGGAGTGTTCGAGACACACATGGTGAGCACTTAGGGTAGAGGCCTGTGGCCTTCTTAACCATGGTTAACTGGATCTGTGCTCTTCCCTCATCTCTAATCTAAACGTGCCTCACAAAACCACCTCAAAACTCATTCACGAAAGGCAATCCCCGAAGTAAGCCACTTTTTCCGACTTCGTTTTTTAAAGTGATGGTGGTGGAGAATGACAGCGGGACATGACCAGGGCGCGAGGACCCCAAGCTGGCTGAGAACTCTCCGCGTAACCGAGGGTGATCTTGAACTCCTGATCTTCCTGCCTCCGCCTCCCCAAGTGTTGGGATTACAGGGGGACATGAGCCACCACACCCATCCTAAACCTTACTCAAGTTTTAAACTCTGCTTAATCTTTAAGGCTTGTGGTGAGCGGCCTCCCTTGAATGGCATAATTTAGGAACCCGCAGGGTTGTACATTAGGCCGCTGTCCTGACGCGGTAGTGTGACTTCCTCTAGAAAACCCACTCTGAAAACCGTAGGTGTGGACTTGCTTTTCCTAGTGGCCATTCAGAGTCTCTCTCTCCTACCCTCCCTTTCCCTCCTTCCCTCCTCCTCCGCCTAGTCTTAACTCCTTTTTAATAAACTTGCCGATTCACTCCAACTTTCCTTGAAATTCTTTTCTGTGGTGCAGTCAAGGATCCCACTTTAGCTTAGCACAGATCCCCCCCACACACACTTGGGAGGGGTACATTCAGGCTACTGCCGGCAGTACCGGGTTTGTCTCCCAGCCACCCTTGTCTTAAGCCAGGGCTACAGGCAGGGTGTGTCAGCTCTGATGGAGGAAGGAGGACGAGACACTTCCTGGGTGTGAAAGGGTCAGCGTGGCAGCTCTGAACGCACCACTCTCAGGGGACCCATATCTTCCAGGGCCACTCATGCTCTGAGCACTGTAGCCTCTGTACCCAGCTCGGAACAGGCAGGGCTGGGCCTCCACAGCAGAGGCACCGTGCATTCTGCTCTGCTCCTTTAAAGTCCAGAGACTCTGAAAACCAAGCATGTGTGCATGTGTGCATGTGTGCAAATGTGTGATGGCTGGAGCTGGAGCTGACTTCAAGTGACACAGTGCAGTCCACCGGTACCCCACTGCCTGGAAACCTGCATCTGTGACACCTTTGCTACCAGGGCTGTCCCCAGGCTGGGACGAAACAGGTGACCTAATACACAACAATGACATCGCAGGACTTTTCTAGCCTTGCTTAACCAAACCAAACTTCTAACATCCTTGTCCCCAAAGGCTCCTCATAGGAAACTGTGACCGGACAAAATCCCTCACTGTGTGCAGGGTGGCCCCTCAGCCCGTTTCCGGAGACAACCATCTCTGGAGCATCTCGAAGGACTGATGTGGGCCTCCATACATGAATACCTATGCACAGAATGGTCCTCAGGGCATACCTCTTTGAGGGAGGAGGGCTAAAGGGATTTTTGTTTTTATTGCCTTATTTTGAACTAATTAGAAATTCATAGAAAAGTGCAAAGTACAAGGGAGTCCCAGACACTCTTCACCCAGCTGCTCTCAGTGTCTGCCACCGCCATGTGTCCTAGTTTGTCTTCTGCTGCTGTGAGAAAGACCACGACCAAAAGCAACTTGGGGAGGAAAGGCTTTATTTGGCCTACAGTTCCCACTCACAGTCCATCGCTGAGGGAAGTCAGGGCAGGAACTGAAGTGGAGGCCATGAGGAGCACTGCTTACTTATCTGCTCCTGATGGTTTGTTCAGTTTTCTTCTTTCATCACCCAGGACCACCTGCCTAGGGGTGGCACCGCCTACATCCGGCTGGACCCTCCCACATCAATCATTAATCAAGAAAGAGGCATTTTCTCAACTGAGATGTCCTTTTCCCAGATGAACTGACCTGTGTCAAGATGACAATAGATAGATAGGTAGGTAGGTAGGTAGATAGATAGATAGATAGATAGATAGATAGATAGATAGATAGATAGATAGATGATAGATAGATAGATAGATAGATAGATAGATAGATAGATAGATAGATAGATAGATAGATGATAGATAGAAAGATAGTTCTATTGGATCAGTTGGATTAGAGTGTGTGTGTGTCAGAGAAAGAGAGAGAGAGAGAGAAGAAGAAGAAGAAGAAGAAGAAGAAGAAGAAGAAGAAGAAGAAGAAGAAGAAGAAGAAGAAGAAGAAAGAGAGAGAGAGAGAAAGAGAGAGAGAGAGAAAGTTTTTCTTAATGTTCTCACTATGTAGTCTTGGGTGGTCTGGAACTTGCTGAGTAGCTCAGGCTGACTTCAAACTGTGGAATTCTCCTGAGTACCATGGTATAGCTAGCCCTTTTTAACAGGGTCTTTTGCTTATTGTTTTCCATCTTTAGAATTGTATTTATGTGCATGTATTCATGTGTGTGTTAGTGGAGAAGAGGAGGAAAGAGGGATGAGCAGGGGAACCAGGCCACATTCACCAATTAGAACTGTCTCTGCATTGGCAATGCCGGTCAGGAGCACAGGGTGATGCCTCCTGTGTCTCCCTGACACAATGCAAGCTGGCTTGGGTCCCTATTCTGTTCTCACTTGGATCACCAGAGGGGGTAATGTCACCATTCACCCAGACTGGTCACTAGGACAATTCACTTCCGTAAGTGGCAAGTGCTACTTAGCCCAGAGGTTCCCATCTAAAGCTAGACTAGAGAATGGAGCATCCTCCTGGGCGTTGCATATCAGACAGGCCACACATAGAGGACTGAGAAATAGGACTCAGGAAAGAGGAAAGCAATTCCATGTCTCATAAGTGTTCTCTTACTTTTCTACCACTAAGACAAAACACCATGGCTAAGTCAACTTATAAAATAAAGCATTTAATTTGGGGCTCATGGTTCCAGAAGGTTAGAGTCCATGACTATCATGGCAGAGAACATGGCAGCAGGAAGGCAGGCAGGGATTGTGCTGGAGCAGTAGCTGAGAGCGCACATCTGATGGACAAGCAGGAGGCAGAGAGAGGGAAGGGTGTGTGTGTGTGTGTGTGTGTGTGTGTGTGTGTGTGCGCGCGCGCGCGTGTGTAGAGAGAGAGAGCGCTAAGTGAGAATGATGTGGGCTTTTGAAACCCCAAGGCCACCCCCAGTACCACACTTCCTTCAACAAGGCCATACCTCCTGTAGGGGTCTGGTGCTAGCCCGGACCATAAATTATTTCTCTCAACCAGACCCCAAAATAAACTCTCTCTGGACCAGCGTGGAGACATGGAAATAAAGACACAACTCACATGGCTTTATCGGAAGGGAGATTCTCAGTGGTCCCTCATGAAGTCCTGAGTTCACATCCTGAAGAATTCCTCTCATTTATTCTCCAAACAGCTTTTATACCAAAACATAAACTGAGTGGGAAATACACCAGCATTCTGTCTCCTAGGTAACCAGGTGGATGGTGTTTGTCACATCCGCACTACCAGTCTGCTTGAATCAGCATCTCTATTAGGCATCCTCCAAATTACAAAGAAAGGAGCAACAACATCCTGACCTTTTGTTAGGGCAGTGACAGCCTGTCTGCAGGGCTACGTGACCACCTCAGGTGGGGCCTATGGCCTCAGAGCCTGGCCGCCATACCATATAGAAATATGGGCCTACACTGGCTGGTCTAATGTCATCTAGAGTCATCAGAGAGAAAGAAACTTCAACTGAGGAAATGTCTCTATAAGAGCCTATGGATGGTGGTGGTGGCACATGCCTTTAATTTTAGCACTCAGGGGTCAGAGGTAGGCAGATCTCTGTGAGTTCAAGACCAGCCTCGTCTACAAGAACCTGAATGAGCTTATGGTGGCCATTCTTATTCGAACCACAAGTTTTCTTGTTTGCTTTCAACTGCTGTAAAAAAGACCATGACCAAGATGTTTGTGTAGGAAAGGGTTTTGTTTTGTTTGTTTGCTTGTTTTAAAATATTTATTTATATTTTATGTACATTGGTGTTTTGCCTGCATGTATGTCTGTGTGAGGGTGCTGGATCCCCTAGAACCTGAGTTATAGACAGTTGTGAGCTGTCATGTGGGTGCTGGGAATTGAACCCAGGTCCTCTGGAAGAGCAGCCAGTGCTCTTATTTGCTGAGCCATCTCTCCAGGCCCTGTTTGGTTTTTTTTTTATAGTTCGTCACTAAGGGAAATCAGGGCAGGCACTCGAGGCAGCCACCTGGAGGCAGGAACTGAAGCTGGAACCATGGAGGAGCCCATAGCTTGCTCGGCCTTCTTTCTTATACCCTCCAGAACCACCTGCTTAGGGGATGGCACTGCTCGCAATGGGCTCCCCGCCCCTATAAATCATTAATCAAGAAAATATCCTACAGACTTGCCCATAGGCTAATATGATGGAGGCAATTCCTCAGTTGGGGTTTTGCCTCCCAGATAATTCAAGTGTGATGGTTTGAATGATAATGACCCCCAGAGTCTCATATATTTGAATGCTTGGTCCCCAGGTAATGGAACTGTTTGGAAAAAATTAGGAGTTATGGCCTTGTTGAAGGAGGTATGTTCCTTTGAGGTCTCAAATGCCCACACCAAGCCCACCCCACCACCTGCTGTCTGTGGTTCAGGATGTAAGCTCTCAGCTACTAGTGTCATGCCTGTTTGCCTCCCATACTGATGACCATGCTACAACCCTCTGAAAGTGTAGGTAAGTTTCAAATCTTTTGTAAGTGTTGCCTTGGTCCACAAGAGACCATTTTCACCAGTAGCACAGACACTGAGAGAAACAATTAATAAACAGGATCTCCTGAAACTGAGAAGCTTCTGTAAAGCAAAGGACACGGTCAACAAGACAAAACGACAGCCTACAGAATGGGAAAAGATCTTCACTAACCCCACATCAGACAGAGGTCTGATCTCCAAAATATACAAAGAACTCAAGAAATTGGACACCAAAAGATCACATAATCCAATTTAAAAAATGGAGTACAGACCTAAACAGAGAACTCTCAACAGAGGAATCTAAAATGGCTGAAAGACACTTAAGGAAATGTTCAACATCCTTAATCATCAGAGAAATGTAAATCAAAACAACTCTGAGATTCCATCTTACACCTGAAAGAATGGCCAAGATCAAAAACACTGTTGACAACTAATGCTGGAGAAGATGTGGGGTAAAGAGAACACTTCTGCATTGTTGGTGGGAATGCAAACTGGTATATCCCCTTTGGATTTCAGTATGGCAATTTCTCAGAAAATTAGAAAACAACCTTCCTCAAGACCCAGCAATACTACTTTTGGGTATATACCCAAAGGATGCTCAATCGTGCCATGAGGACATGTGCTCAACTATATTTACAGCAGCATTGTTTGTCATAGCCAGAACCTGGAAACAACCTAAATGCTCCTCAACCAGAGAATGGATAAGGAAAATATGGTACATTTACACAATGGAGTACTACACAGCAGAAAAAAATAATGATATCTTGAAATTTGCAGGCAAGTGGATAGATCTAGAAAACATATTGAGTCAGGTAACCCAGACCCAGAAAGACAAATATCAGATGTACTCACTCATAAGTGGCTTTTAGACATAAAACAAAAAACCCTACAATTCACAATCCCAGAGAACCTAGACAACAAAGAGGACCCTAAGAGAGACATACATGAATCTAATCTACATGGGAAGTAGAAAAAGATAAGATCTCCTGAGTAAATTGGGAGCATGGGGATCAAGGGAGAGGGTAGAAGGGAAGGGAGAGAAGCAGATAAAAATATATAGTTCAATAAAAATAATAAAAAGAAAAAGAAGAGTTGCTTTGGTCATGGAGTCTCCTCATAGCAATAGTACAGTAAATAAGACACTCTAGCTTGTGCCAAGTTGAAAAAAATAAAACCTTGCCAGGATAAATAGGCATTTGCAAGAATGCTCATTTGCGGAATGGTTAGGAAACATCAGCCCCTGGTGAAAATCCACTGACACACATCAACTGTACTAATCAGCAGATCACTTTGGAGGATGTTTTTCAGGATAAAATTTGGTTGTTATGAGAGAAACCCAAAGCTTCCAAAACTGTATTTCCATACAGCACACAGAGATGATGGCAGCAACTGTAAAGTTCACTGGTGTGCTGGCTAGTTTTTATGTCAGCTTGGCACAAGCTAAGGGCGTGTGCGAAGAGGGAATCTTTTTTTTAGATTTATTTATTTATTATGTATACAACATTCTGCCTCCATGTATGCCCACACACCAGAGGAGGGCGCCAGATCTCATTACAGGTGGTTGTGAGCCACCAGGTGGTTGCTGGGAATTGAATTCAGGACCTCTGGAAGAGCAGCCAGTGCTCTTAACCACTGAGCCATCTCTCCAGCCCCGCGAAGAGGGAATCTTAATGGAGAAAAATTCCTTCATAGATTGGCCTGTAGGCAAGTCAGTAGGGTATCGTCTTGATTTGTGCTTTATGTGGAGGGCACCGATCACTGTGAGTGGTGCCATCTCTGGGAAGGTGGACCTGAATGGTATAACAAAGAGTCCATTGCTGAGAGAAGTCAGGGCAGGAACTCAAGGCACGATCTGAAGTGGAAGCCATGGAGGGTCCCTGCTAACTGACTTGCTCCCCATGGCTTGCTCAGTCTTCTTTCTTGTACCATCCAGGACCGTCTGCTTAGGTGATGGCACAGCTCACAGTGGGCTTACTTCCAGGGCAAGCAAGCCAGGAAGTCCTCCACAGCCTCAGCTGCAGCTCCTACCTTGAGTTCCTTCCCTGATGACTACAAACTGTAAGATGAAATGGACCCATTCCTCCCCAAGTTTCTTTGGTCATGGTGTTTCATTACAGCAACAGAAATGCTATCTAAGACACTGGGATAAAAGAACACAGCTGTGTCTTAGCTCTTGGAGCTGCTTAAAAACAAGCCAACCAGCACGCAACCCCACAAAAGAAGTTTACTTCTGACAGTCCTGGAGGTTGAGGAGTCCCATTGAGAGCTGGAGACGTACTGTGGGGGTAGAGTGCTTGGTTAACAATAGAAATTCCTAGGTTCAACTGCTAGCATTGCAAGAACAAAATAATACCAGCAGTATCAGGAAGAGGAGGAGGAGGAGGAAGACGAGGAGGAGGAGGAGGACGAGGAGGAGGAGGACGAGGACGACGAGGAGGAGGAGGATGAGGAGGACGAGGAGGAGGACGAGGAGGACGAGGAAATAGTTAATGTATCATTGTATCAGCAGACTTGGAAACTGATGAGGGCTTGCTTTCTAGTTCATGGATGGCATCGTATTGCTGTGTCCTCAGATGGTGAAAGAAGGGACACCTGGCCTCTTCAGCCCCCCAGAAATACACTAAATCTCATTCATGAAAGCGCTTCTCTCATCATTAATCACATTACTTAGGTTTTAACACATAAATTTGGAATAGATGATAACACAGACAAAAATGATCTATAGAAGACTGCTTGAGTGTTGACAAATAACCCAGGACAGAGGTTATAGCTTCACACACACACACACACACACACACACACAATTCATCTGCAGCACATGAGAGAGGCCCAGCATTGGTTTTGAAGAATTAGCTTAATTAATACAGATGTTTACTTATCTTTTATACAGAAATCTGAGCTATTATTCTGCCCTGATCTATGATGCCATCAAGGGTCCAGACCCCATTCATGTCATTGCTCTACCATCTCTAACATATTGTCCTCACCCATAACATTCAAGATGGCACGCTACACATCCACCATCCATCCAGAGGGTAAAGGGGAAGGAATGGTCAACCTAGCTCTTCCAGAACACACATCAGTATAGGAGGAGACTGCTCTTTTGTTTCCTGGATGCCCAGACCTGAATAATTACACAGAAACTATATTAATGACAACATTGTTTAGCCTATTAGCTCAGGCTTCTTATTAGCTAACTCTCACATCTTAAATTAACCCATTTCTATTAATCTGTGTATCACCACAAGGCTGTGGCTTACCAGATAAGGTTCTGTTCTGGTGTCTTTCTCCTTTAGCAGCTACATGGCATCTCTCTGACTCCACCTGCTTTCTCTCTATATTTCTGTTCTGATTGCCCGCCTGGCATTGCTATACTAAGCCATTGGTTGAAACAGCTTCTTTAATAACCAATGATAATAAAACATATTCACAGCATACAGAGGGCAATCCCACACCACATCAGTTGTCTTATTATATCAAATAACAGCAAAATGTACTTGTTACAAACAATAAGCACTTGTTACCTCGGTTTCTGTGGGTCAGGAATTTGAAAGCTGTGGACAAGGCATGGTACAGGATGACAGCTTTTGGAAGGCTTAGCTGGGTGTGAGGTTTGCTTCTACAGTGGCTGACTCAGGCAGAAAAACCTCAATCCCTTGCTCAAGGGCCATTCAATAGGACTGCTTCATGGAGTTCACGACTTGGAAAATGGCTTTTTCCAGGTGACTGTCAGCTGCCACAATTGTGATGCTATCCAACTGCATTCTTCATCAACTACACTCTACGAGGATCCCCAAAGAATGTCAGGGGTTGAAAATATGTTTGTATCTCTGTGGTGATTTGAATGAGAACAGCCCCCACAGGCTCATATATTTGAACTTTTGGTTCCTAGTGGATCAGATGTGAGCTCTTAGTTACTGCTCCAGCGCCATACCTGCCTGCCTGCTCCATACTCCCCGACCATGATGGTCATGGACTCACCCTCTGAACCCGTAAGCAAGCCCCCAATTAAATGCTTCCTTTAACAAGTTGCCTTGGTCATGGTGTCTTTCCACAGCTAGAACAATGACTAAGACAGTCTCCTAGAAGGTAAATTTTAGTCTCTTCTTCCACCTCCCCTTTGCTCCCACCCTCATAGCGCAGCTATGTTCTTCCTCCTCCTTCTCCTCCTCCTCTTGAGGCAGAAACTAAAAAAAATGCCTCATTTTTCTCTCACAGCAACAGATTTTTAGCTGGGCTTACACCATGCAATAGATAACTGTCCCATATTCATTTCTATGACTATGAACCTGTTAGCTCTGAGGCATGCCAAATGCAAGGGAGGCAGCAGAAGGGGAGGGGCAGGGACTGGGCCTGGTTAGACAGGCTAAGCCAGCAGGCAGAGTAGCAAGGCATGAAATTACAGCTGGGAGCTAGAGAGATGGCTCAGAGGTTAAGAGCACTTGCTGCTCTTTCAGAGAACTGGAGTTTGGTCTCTAGCACCCACATCGGGTGGCTCAAAACCACCAGCAGGTCCAGCTCCAGGGGATCTAATGCCTTCTTTTGGCCTCTGTGGGCAAACCACCCATCAATATACATAAAAGATAAAATAGAATTTAAAAGCAGAGTGAGTCTAGTGTGGTGCCAAAGGCATGGGCTGGGGCCAGGTAGGCTTAATCTAAGCATCCAGGCTGAGGGTCATGGTCCTGGTGCCAAGGATCCATAAGGCCTGGAGGGGAGAAGGGATTTCAGGAAGTGCTCTCAGCTCAGCAATGAAATCAAGTGCAGACAGATGCTGACCACATTCTCTTACTCAGGAAGGAATGGTAAAGGGTTTAGGGTTGGGGTGTAGCTTATTCAGTAGAGTGTTTACCTACCATATATGAATTAATAAATTAGATTCCAAGTACCAAGTAAAACGCCAAACCCAGCACTCACAAGGTCAAGACAGACTGGAAGTTCAAGGTCATCTTTGGCTACATACAAGTTGAAGGTTAGCCTGGGATAGGAGAGACTCAGTCTCAAAAAACAAAGATTAAACGATTGATTAGTGATGTCTGCAAGGGTATGGAAGGATGATGTGATGACTGAGCGCATCACTTCTGGAGTTCTTCCTTTCCCACTAGTGGCTCGCCCTCATCTCCTCTTCCCCCACTTGGATGTCCCCATAGTAAGGAAAAGTTATCTACAACTCCACCCTTCACATTTTGGCTGACCCACACTAGGCTTTCTATACACAGGAGCTTTTTTTATGCAGTCGTAATCAAAAGGTATGTCCTAATTGTAAATGCTTTTTCCACTTGGCATGGCAGTACAGGACTTTCCTACGATTGTTTCTTAATGTGACTTTTTAAAAAAGTAACACAATCTCATTATAAGAGAACTAATAAAAGAAAAAATACACGTTAGAAGTTGGGGAAACTGCTCAATTGGTAGAGTGTTTATCCAGCGTGCATGAAGTCCTAGGTTTGATCACTAGCACCCCATAAACCAGGCACGGTGGCATATACCTGTAACCCTGATACTCAGGAGATAGAGGCAGAAAGTTGAGAGTTCAGAGTCATCCTTGACTGCACGGCAAGTTCAAGAACAACCTGAGCTATGTGAGTTGTAGAAACAAAAAAAGATAAAAATTAATAAGACTTATTTTAAAAACTTGAAGACACATTTCATTCTAAAGTCCATCAGGGACTCCACAGCGTGTCAGTCAGTAGAAAAACGGGAGCATTCTCCTACTAGAGCAACAGTTCTGTAACTTTCCTGAAGTGTCAAAATTATCTGCAATCCCATTTTAAAAGTCACCCCTCCCCTTCAAAAGAGCAGGCAAATGCTATGGGCAAGGCCATCATCAGAAACAGAGGTTGAAGTACCCAACAAACGCGAGAGAATGTTCTTGTCTATTACTCAGAAAAATGAGAGTTAAAACAATGAGATTCCCCCCTTCCCTGGAAGATTGGCAAAAATTCAAGTGTGATAAGGTCTCGGCCAGGCAAGGGAATGGGCACAGATGGATATAACTCTTGGAAAAGTCATCTGGAGTTGTTGATGAACATTTAGCACACTCTATGGACAGTCACAGAACCGCCCCACTTCCAGTTCCAAACCCCAGAACATGAAGACACACGGTCTGTACTGAAGCACCCCTTCATTTAATGGGTGGGTATTTGCTAATCAGTCACTATGGGCCACCCACTGTTTGGATACCAGAAATACAGCAGCACACAAAACAAACCCAAATCCTGCCTCCTGACAAGTTCACCTACTAAGAGAAGACACTGGTCAACCATGGGTGTGGATGAGGGTGGGGTTTAAGTGTGTGAGGGAAGGCTTTCTGAAGAAGACCCATATGTTAGCTACTTTTCTTGTTGCTATGACAAATGCAACTCAAGAAAGGGTCATAGTTTTAGCTTCAGCATCAACTTGACATGAATTTAGGGTCACCAGGAAAGAGGGAACCTCAGCTAGAGAACCACCTCTGCCAGACTGGCCTGCGGGGGCATTTTCTTGATGGCTAATTGATGTAGGAAGGCCCAGTCCACCGTGGGTATTACTATTCATAGGTAGGTGGGGCTAGGCTGTGTAAGAAAGAAAGCTGATTGTGGAACCGAACGAAGCAGGGTTTCTCGGTGGTCTCTACTCCAGACTCCCGTCCTGGCTCCCTTCCGTGATGGACTGTAACTTCTAATATGAAATAAACCATTTCCTTCCCAAGTTGCTTTTGGTCATGGTGTTTATCACAGAAACAGAAAGCAAATTCGGACAGGAAGGGAGGAGACCATTATTTGAGGGGACAATCCATCATGATGACGAAAGCATGGAGGCAGGGTGTGAGGCAGCTGATCACACTGAATTCACACTCAGCAATCAGAGCTATGGACGCTGGTGTCAGCCCACTTTGTCCTTTTTATCCATGGCAGCATCCAAGCCACCCACACTCAAGGTGAGTCTTCCAGAGATGTGTTTTCTAAATTCTGTCTGGTTGACAAGACTCAACATCACAAATAGCATTTCATTGAAGAACAGAAGATGAGAGAACTAGTCATAGGGACATCTGAGGCTGTCTTGGTTAGAGTTTCTATTGCTGTGATGAAACACCAATGACCATAAACAACCTGGGGAGAAAAGGGTCTATTCTTTTCTAGTTTACAATTCTCAGCTCATACTCCATGGCTGAGGGAAATAAGAGCAGGAACCTAGAGGCAGGATCTGAGCAGAAGACATGGAGGGGTGCTGCTTCCTGATTTGCTCCCCATGGCTTGCTCAGCCTGCTCTCTTTTAACACCCAGGGTCACCAACCCAGGAGTGGCATTGATCAGAGTGAGGGCTCTCCCACACCAATAATCAATCTTAAGAAAATGCACTACAGACTTGCCTACAGCCAGTCTGATAGAGGCATTTTCTCCACTGAGAGATCCTCTTCCCAGATGACTCTAGCCTGTGCTAACCC
>PVIU01033521.1:0-12317 GCA_004026605.1 Ondatra zibethicus
CTCTTTATGATGAACACACCCTGTCCGTATGTACCACAGCAGCTTTAAAAGCTTGGGACAGAGTGCAGGAACCAGGGCAGAGAGTGGAGTCATATCTTAGGATAAAACAGGGTCAGAGAGAACCCTTTAGTGACTTCTTACACAGACTAACTAGGGCTGTACAAATAGGGATAACTGACCCAGAAGCTAGACGTATAATGATTGAAGCTTTAGCTTATGAGAATGCCAACACAGAGTGTAAAAGGATCCTAGGGCCTTTAAGGATCAGATCAGCGCCCTTGGATGAATGGGTCTTGCATACAATGAATGTGGGTGCTCTTGTATTAGGGGCATAGTTGTTCAGGATTGAGACTGCATCTTGATGAATTGTTCCTGTTATTAGTAGTAAGTATCCTTCTCCATCTCTTCTGACTGATTTTAGTTTGAAATCAATTTTGTTATATATTAGGATAGCTACACCCACTTGTTTCTTAGGTCCATTTGATTGGAGAACTTTCCCAACCATTTACTCTGAGGTAGTGTCTGTTTTTGAGTTTGAGGTGTGTTTTTTGTATACAGCAGAAGGCTGGATTCTGTTTTTGTATCCATTCTCTTAGCCTATGTCTTTTTATAGGTGAATTGAGTCCATTGATATTAAGTGATATTAATGACCAGTGGTTGTTAATTCTGGTTATTTTTCAGTAGTAGTGTTTTTGTGTTTCCCTTCTTTGAGTTATGCTGCTGGTGGTGGGGTTATCAGATGGCTGTGTTTTTGTGAGTTCAGTTAGCTTCCTTGGGTTGGGGTTTCCTTTTAGTACTTTCTGTAAGGCTGGGTTTGTGGATACATATTGTTTAAATCTGTTTTTGTCATGGAATATCTTGTTTTCTCCATTGATGGTGAATGAAAGCTTTGCTGGGTATAGTAGTCTTGGCTTGCATCCATGGTCTCTTAGTGTCTGCAGCACATCTATCCAAGACCTTCTGACTTTCTTGGTTTCCGTTGAGAAATTGGGTGTAATTCTGATAGGTTTACCTTTATATGTTACTTGACCTTTTTCCTTTGCAGCTCTTAATCTTATTTCTCTATTCTGTATGTGTTGTGTTTTGATTATTATATGAGAAAGTTTTTTTTTGATCCAGTCTATTTGGTGTTCTGTAAGCTTCTTGTACCTTCATAGGGATATCCTTCTTTAGGTTGGGAAAGTTTTCTTTTATGATTTTGTTGAATATATTCTCTGTGTCCTTGAGCTGGAGTTCTTCTCACTCTTCTACCCCTATTAATCTTAGGTTTGGTCTTTTCACGGTATCCCAGATTTCTTGGATGGTTTGTTTTAAGAATTTGTTGGATTTAATGTTTTTTTGACCAATGAGTCTATTTCCTCTGTAGTATCTTCAGTGCCTGAGATTCTTTCTTATATTTCTTGTTTTCTGTTGGTTTTTCTTGTCTCTGTAGTTCCTGTTCATTTACCCAAAATTTCCATATCCAGAATTCCTTCTGTTTGTGTTTTCTTTATTATCTCTATTTCAGTCTTCCAGTCTTGAACTGTTTCCTTCACCTGTTTGGTTGTTTTGTCTCCTAGGGGCAATCTTTAGCACCAAAAATATAAAATAAAATCATTAATTATACATACATATATATGTGTAGTCATTATATCACTGAAAATGAATTCTAAAAATGTGGATGACTTATAAATTCTGATCAAAATTGAAGACAGAAGGCAGAGAGATCTTTGTGGGCAAAGGGAAAAACTGTTGACCCAATGTTCTTATATGAAAGTATTTTTTAAAATTAAGGTGATCATTGTTGGTGGGAATGAATAGTACAATCACAGTGGAAGACAGTTTCATGGCTTCTTGCAAGTCACACATGCTGTCACCAGAGGATCCAGCCTTCAGCACTCCTTGATATTTACTTCTGAGTAGAAGTATGTATCCTCATGAAAATATATACATGTATTTCTGGTGCAGCTTCACTTATGATTGGGAAGATGAATGAGTAATGGTGGTACATCTGCAGAGTAGAAAAATAACTTAGAGAAACAAAGAAATGAGCATGAGAAATAGCTTAGTGAGAAAGTGAATTATTAGTGTGCACACAACCCTAAGTTCAATGCTGAGGGGGTTGGGGAGAACTATAAGGCTACAAAAAGACACAGAGGAAACTTAGGTGCATATTTTAAGTGAAAGGAGCCCATCTAAAAAGTCTTACATTGTATGCATTAGTCAGGGTACTCCAAAAAAGAAACAGCCAGTATGGTATATGTGTAAACATTTATCATGGGAAACCCAATCATATGGGTATGGAGGCTGGGAAATTTAATATTTTCTGTCAGCAATCTGGGGACTTAGGAGAGCCAGTGGTATGGTTCTACCCCACATTCAAGACTGAAGAGAAGAGACTTAGGTGCTAGTTTGAAGACAGACGGTCTAAGGCAGAGAACTACCTCTTGCTCAGTCTTCTTTCTCTCTCCAGGCCTTTGACACTTTAAGTGAAGTCCAGCAAAGCTTCCAGAAGTGCCTTCCAGATATAGTCAAAGTTATGTCCAATCGGGTGTCGGGGTACCATGCAGCCAGTCCAAGTTGACGCATGGGATTAACTATGCCATATGATTCTAACTGTATGGAAAAGCAAACCATGATGATATTAAAAGATCAGGGTTTGCAGGATTCTTGGGTATGGAGAATAAGATGAATAAATACAACATGGTTTTCTGCCTTTTGTTTTTGAGCATGGTAAAACTATTGTACATGGTGCTATGATGGCAGGTATGTGAGATTTCATATTTTCCAAAATCCATAGATTGTACAACCTCCAAAGTGAACCCTAACACAAACTCTGAACTTTAGTTATTAATATAGTATCCGTATTGCTTTCTCAATTGTACACAATACTCTAAAGTAGGAAGTTAGTAATAGAGAGATAGAGGAGGAAGCAAGTTTATGAGACAACCTGTATTTTGTGGGGCTCTTTTGGGAGGTCTGTTTTTATTTTCTGGTTCTTACACGCTAGACAGGCACTCTACCACTGAGTTATGGCCCCAGGCCTCTATGTTTTATTTAGAGACAAGGTCTCATTACATTACCTAAGTTGGCTTTGAACACACCATGTAGCACAGGTAGGTAAGAACTTGAGATTTTCCTGCCTCAGCCTTCCAAAGTGCAGGTATTACAAGGCTGTGCCACTGCACCCACCTAAAGCATTTTCAAATTGAAAAAAAAAAAGCGCTAAAGTTCTTCATGTTTAATAGAAAATGTCACCAAATAGAAACTCAAACCTCTGGAAAAAAATGAAGTATGCTGGTGTTCATAAACATGTGAATAAATGTAAAAGATTATATTTTCTTTATTTTAATGGCTCCTCTTACTGATTTTGTTAGTCAACATAATGCCACCCCAAGGCTAGTTAATATGAGAGAAAAATGCAAATTAAGTTTTCAAAAGTAGTCAGTAATTTATATTTTATCGTTTAAAAGTCCATTTATCCTAATTAAGTTGAATTTATGAGATTTCACTAATAGAGTATAACTTATAAAAGAAAAATAATTAGATAAAATAATTCTTGCTGTTGATCTGAGTTTAGAGTAATTCAGTCTATCCTGTCCTAGCCAGCAAGGGTAAGGGTCTCTCATGGCTACAGGGGAAAACTGTTAAACAGATCCATGTGTTGTTTAAGCTCCTCCATTCCAGCTGTTGTGATGCCCTTGGGAATTCACAACAGCTTTCAAGCTAAAAGCATGAGAACATCCTTGTAGTTGGAGGCTGTTCGTTTGTTTCCCGGCAGCCCAGACCCGAAATAATCACACAGAAACTGTATTATTACAATGCTGCTTGGCCTATTAGCTCATACTTCTTATTGGCTAGCTCTTATATTTTAAACCAACCCATTTCTATTAATCTGTGTATTGCCACATGGTTGTGGCCTACTGGCAAGGTTCCATCAAGCATGCGGCATCTCCTTGACTCTGCCTACTCTCTCTCTACATCTCTGTTTGGATTTCCTGCGTGTCTTTACTCTGTTAAGCCATTGGCTGAAAGCAGCTTCTTTATTAACAAATGGCAATAAAACATATTCACAGCATACATCACCTCCCATGTCATATCTACAGCCAGTGAGGAAGAGGGAGGGGAGGCGGGACTAGGGATGTAAAGGATATAATGGTGCAGTGCTTGGACTCAGATATGAGTGCAACCCAGTGTCTGTGATGTGGTGAGCAGAGGGGTGAGGGGATGAGCCATCTTGTGCTTTCCTAGAGTCCCTTGGGCTTCTGTGTTGAGAGTGTCAGTTGGGTCAGCATAGGCATGTTCCTGGTCCATTTCGGTTGCTGGATGTACTTCCTCCTGACACCTGCATCCTTAGCCCACTGTTGTCAGGGCTGAAGTTATTCGGTTTCAAATAAATATTGACTCAGACTCTCTTCAGTAAAAAGTGTTTCATGTTCTTTAGAATTTTATTTAACTCCCTCCCACTAGATTTCATTGCAGTAGGGTTGCTAAGTTTTGGAGGAGTCACATTGTCTTAGTTTCTCATGTTTCTTACGTGACTGCATTGGGGTTTACACATATGGTACCATTTCTTTGCTTGGTTTATTTCTTTTCTTTATCATCTATATGCTATCTGTTGAAGTACCTCCCATATTCATGTGGGAATTGGATGTGTTGAATATGTAGTTTACAAAATAATTCCGAAGGACAAAAACTTTTAGTGCCTGGTGTAAGCTCTATGCTATTCCCTGAGTAGGAAATGAACTGGGATGGCAACAACAGGTGTTTGATATCATCCTTGTGTGATTGTCGCAGTAGCCAATTAGTAGCCGTAGCCCCTTGGGCTTCAATACTTGTCAGAGGATAAACAACCAAGGACAGTGTGGAGTATAGGCAGATATTAGTTAATGAAATTACAAGTGAGAGAGAAGTATGGTGAATAAGGTTAAGAATTAAGTATATCATTGATTTTGAAGTTAGGTGGGGTCTTGACAGACAGCTCAAAGGATAAGAGCACATACTGCTCTTTTGGAAGAACAATGTTTGCTCAGATCCTAGCATCCACATTGGGCAGCTCACAACCACCTTTAACTCCAGCTCCAGGAGATCCAACACCCACTTCTGGCCTCCACATACACCAGCACTCATGTGCACAAACTCCTATAAAGTCATATATGCATATACTCAAAATCAAAATCTTTAAAAATTTTTAAAGAAAGAAAAAGGGTGGGTAATAATAGGGATTAAGTATTAGGTCAACTTTGAAAATAAAAATATGAAGGTGAGAAATGGAGCTAGGAGGAGAAAACGGAGGTATGGCTGGTGTGTACAAACTTTACAGACCAAAAAGAGCTATGGAAGGTGATAATTGAGGAGCAAGAGAAAAGGATAAGGATGGAATAAAGGAGGAAAAACATATGAATAAGAGGGGGTGTATGAAATGCGGCTGAAGAGTGTAGTAAAGAATGCCTTGCAGTAAACTGGTGGAGAACCATAAACAACGGTCCTAAACCTAGCTGAGCACTATATAGACAAAAGCAAAATATCATGCGATATATATGCAAGGGTGGAAATCAAATAATAGAAAAGAGGGGATAAAGGAGAATAGTTATGGGTGAAGTGCAGGCACAGCTGTGCTGGGTTGAAAGGTGAACTCGGATCCCTCAGGTCCCCCCTTGGTGCTGTGTAGCAGAGAGGAAAATGGGAGCCATTTGTCTCTGTAGCCTTGGTATCCTTGGCGCTCTCTGGGGCTGATGGGGTAGGAAGCCTGGTCCCTGCTGTGTTTTCTAGGTCAGTGGAGTGGGAAACCTGGTCCCTGCTGTGCTCTCTGGTCACTGGAGAGGGACTTATAGGCCCTGCTGTGTTTTCTCACATCCCAGAGGTATGTAATTTTTTAACAGAGCCATATGCCAGGCAGTTGGTAGGATGTTCATCTTGATTCTGAAGAGAGGCATTGGGTAGTATGACCTTAACCCTTTCAGGGGCTTGACTCCACCAGCAAGGTTTCAGGTATTAAAATGAAATCTCTGTATTTGAGGCTGGAGAAGTGGTTAGGCAGTTAAGAGCACTCACTCTTGCAGATAACCTGGCTTCAGTTTGTAGCCCTCCTGTGGTGGCTTACAGTCATCCCTAACTCCAGTTCCAGGGGATCTGACACCCTCCTCTGACCTCTGAGGGATAGTGTCCAGCGCACCTGTGGTGTAATACATACCTGAAGGTAGTGGAAGCTGGGGAGGAGAACTGACAGCTAGCAGTAGTAGAAGCTGGATCCTGAGAGGAGAAGGGAGAGGAAAATAAGGACCCACCGTGGCCTTTAAGCACTAATGAAGGGTCACTGTAGCTTTAGAGAGTCAATCAAGTCAAAATCAGTCCCTGGAGATGTGCCTTTTCCTCAGGTCCATCCTAGTTCTTCTTTGGAACAGGTGAACTAGAACCACTTGGTCATTGGTTGGGAGCAGCCAGGAGGGTGTGGCTTCCAAATGCAGCCTGGCCAATGCAAGGGCAGTACTTCTTTGTAGTTAACCAGTGCCGGGGAAGGTCTTCTTTGTAGTTAGCCAATACAGGGGCAGGTCTTCTTTGTAGTTAGCCAATGCAAGGGCAGGTCTTTTGTGTAGTTAGCCAATGCAAGGGGCAGCTCTTCTTTGTAGTTAGCCAATGCAGGGGCAGGCCTTCTTTGTGGTTAGCCAATGCAGGGGCAGGCCTTCTTTGTGGTTAGCCAATGCAGGGGCAAGACTTCTTTGTAGTTAGCCTTTCTTGAGCCAAGGGGTAAGCAGGAGAGAAGTGAGACGCCCTGAAGTGTTCTACTTATTAAGACCGTGGCCTCCTTGTATGTCAATTCCTTGGGCCATTTTAACATAGGCTATAGAGCTGTCACGCTTACTGTGCCTCATATGTCACAACATTGTGCTATTCTGATGAGCCTGAGAGCTTCTCTACAGTCTAACAAAATTGCCCCTTGTCAGAGGAAATGTCCTCTGATTTATGAAGTCCTTGACTGAATCCATTACTTCACAATCATGAGTTAAATACCTCTGGAGTAAAGTCAGAGCTTCAAGGACAAACCAAACACCCTAGTCCCTGCCCTCAAAATCAGCATTAGCATGGACGTTTGGTAATGTCCATAATTTCTCTTCTAGAATTTGAAGGCCTGGGGCCTCAAACATCAATCTTTCTGGTAGCGAGTTTGAAAGCTTACATTATATGTTTGTAAGAAATAAAATGGTTGATGTAGGATGCCCCTCTGTATGCTATGAATATGTTTTATTACCATTGGTTAATAAAGAAGCTGCTTTGGCCTATGGCAGGGCAGAATAAAGCCAGGTGGGAAAGAGAGAGAGGGAGAGAAAGGGAGAGAGAGAGAGAGAGAGAGAGAGAGAGAGAGAGAGAGAGAGAGAGTGAGGGTTGGTGGAGTGAAGGAGACACTATGTAGCTACCAAAGGAGAAAGACACAAAAACCTTACCAGTAGGCCATAGCCTCATGGTGATATATAGATTAATAGAAATGGGTTAATTTAAGATGTAAGTGTTAGCTAGAAATATACCTGAGCCATGGCCAAGCAGTGTTGTAATTAATATAGTTTCTGTGTGATTATTTGGGTCTGGGAGGCCAGGAAATGAATGAGCAGTCTCCATTTACAAATGTTGGAAAGCCAAGGGACCCAGGAGATGCTTAATTCTGTAAATTGCTTTTCAGAGAAGCATGAGGACCTGTGTCACTGTAAGCACCTGCCCAAGATGCCAGGACTAGCAATGTGTACCTGTAATCTTAGTGCTGGGGGAGTAGAGGCAGAAGGATCCTGGAGCTCACTGGACAGCCTATCTAGCCAGACTGTGACATCCAGGTTTGGTGAGAGAACCTGTCTCAAAAAACCAAAATAAAACAAAACAAAAACCACCTAACATCTGTTACTGACACACATACACACACAAGCATGCACACAGATACACACATACATGTACACACATGTGGATACATACACATACATATACATGCACACACACACAAGAAAAGTTAGTTGGGCATAATGACACAGGCCTTTAATCCTGATACTCGGGAAGCTGAGGTAGGAGGATCATGAATTCAAGACCAGTTACATATCAAGACACTGTCTCTAATGCCCCAAAGATGAAGTAAAGTTTTTCTTACTGAACACAGACTTCAGGAGTGTGATCTGACTGTCAGTTCTGAGTGTTGGGGCCCTCAGCAAGCCCTCCCCAAGCTGTGGGCCACTCAGACCCCAATTCCATTCCCTGGATTCTGACTTAATTTTCTGCCAAGTTTGATGGGAACTTCAATAATAACATTTATGTCCTTCTTGTGGATTCCTGCTCTGCCTGGTTGAAACTCTGCTCAGATTTTGATTAATTCTAGCCTTCATTTGTTCTGTGTACTCTCATGGTGGAATTAGCTATTTCTGGGGGCCCCAGTGCTAAGACTGGCAATGCAATCAGTGATTGCCCCTGAAGTCCTGGAATGGAGCACTGCTTCCCCATGGCCTGTACCTCAATGGCTGTATTTGCCATCAGAGGTGGAAAATTCTCTACCAGATTTATATACAAGTGATCCCTAGTCCTTCAGAAGGCAGTGAGTCCTGTAAATCTTGAGAAAATGTCACACACATTTCTACCCTGGAGTCACAGATATCCTCAACACTTCCTGCTTAGTAACAACATCACCTACTTCTTGGGGCAAACCCCAGCTTCACTCTCAAGACTGCTTCTTGTTGGTAGAACATGTGGTTCACTCCTGTGGTTATTAGCTCCTGGTAATCAAGGTCAACCTTTATTCCATTTAATATCAAAAGAGATATATTTATGGACTGGGGAGATGGTACAGTAGGCGATACCACTTGCTTTTCAAGTACAAGGGCTGGAGTTTAAATCCCAGCAACCAAGTAAAAACTGTGTGTGGCTGTGTGTGCCTCTAAGGCCAGAATTATAGTATTAATAATAATATTAATTGTAGTAAGGAGGAGAGGGCTGTGTTCCTGGCGCCCGGCTCCAGGCACAGGGCAGGGCCCCTTGTTCCGTCCCACCTGGCTCCCGGTGCCCGAAATAACTACACAGAAACTGTATTCATTGAAATACTGCCTGGCCCATTAGCTCTAGCCTCTTATTGGCTAACTCTTACATATTTGTTTAACCCATTTTTAATAATCTGTGTGTCACCACGAGTCATGGCTTACCGGCATGAGTCTAACCAGTGTCCATCTTGGGCAGGAGAAGCATGGCGTCTGCCACACTTCCCTTCTTTTTAGCATTTTGTTCTGTCTACTTGGCCCACCTAAGGGCTGCCAAGGTAGTTTTCTTTATTCAACCAAGAAAAGCAATACAAATACAAAAGCACCTCCTACACCAATTAATTAGTATTAACATTAATTACATTATGTTAGTATTGCGATAAATGTGAAGAGACATAGAGATACCTCATATCCTGCTCTGAATTCTGCATGTGCATGCACAGGTATATGGACCTGTACATTTGTGCATATGCACCTCACACATGCAGTTTACACACCACACACAAATACATACTTTAAAAAGACTCTTCAGTGTAAAAGCTGAAGGCCAAGTGTTCTGAATGCTATGGGATCTCAGTAATTCTCCCATGTGTCAGACACTCGATTAGAAGTACAAATGAAACAGAACCAGAGGAAGCTTCCTTCCTGTAAATGGGTCATACATTAATCATCTTGAGTGGTGAACTTCAGTCCTAGACAAATTACTTCTCCCCATGCAGTCTAAGGGTGCGCTCACAACAGCCTCAAACCGCAGTGGGCTCCATCCAATTAGGTTAGGGAACTAGCCTCCGCCTCTACTTCTCCTTTAGAGATCTTTTCACTCGTTACACATTCCGCTTACATTAGATGTCATCACAGATTGAAGCATGAGCTTTGGTGGCTTCCACTTTCATAAGTAGGCGACTTTAGGTCACACCAATTCTCACTGAACCACAACTGTATTTTATATTACCCTACCTGGATCATCTGCGAAACCTGACAGTTTACCTCAGACTTTGGTCTTTGAGCCGTGGCTAGGAGTGAGTGAGCATATTGTTGTGCACTGTTATGGACCCTGTCTTTAAATGCTTACAGATTCAGGACTGTTAAGCTTGACACTGAGACATACAATTGCCCTTTCATAAGTAGGGACATGGAGGTCACAGAAGGAGAGGGGCTGGCAGCATACCAACAGACCAGCCACTGAGGAGAATTGCCGGGGAAAAAAAATCCCCTGAGGAAAGAGGTAGCTGAGGGTGTTTTCCACAAGTATCATACAATACCTGCTTTTTAAGTTGTCACAGCCTACTCATCCTGCACCACCCTACGATCTACCTGAGACCTCCAAACATGAAAAAACATTGTAGCTCGTGCAGTCTTCTATCAGAGCACGAAAAAAACTTAAGAGATGAGCAACAGGGAAAGGCATGGTCCCGTCTATATCTACCTGCCAAGCCTCTACATATCTCCAAAGGCCATGGATTCCTGGGACACAAGAGCTTCAAGAGTGGTAGCCTATCCATCCTTCATGTAGAATCAAAAGATGTCAAGTCTAGAGGGGACCAGTGGAAGGGGGCAAGTCAGTCACATATGGGGAGAACTTTTGGCTAGAGATAGGCTAAGTCTAATGTGATTTTCAGTTGTGGAAGGTGTTGCGAAGTATTCTTGGTACCTACAACACTATAGCAACACTGTTTGAGTCTTACTCCCCAACACACATTCTTTTAGAGCAGCTTGTCATAGGACTACCAAGATAGGATGGTTACCTTTCATTAGCAACTTGCCATAACCTAGAATTACTGAAGAAAAATTCTAAATAACAGATTATCTATATCAGGTTGACCTGTGTGCATGATGCGGTGTGTCTTATTTAAGTCAATTTGATATGAAAAGACCCAGCCCAGTGTAGGTGACATCATTGCCTAGGCAGTGGGTTCTCAACTCTATGAGAGTGGAAAAACTGAGCTAAACACAAGCAAACAAAGTAAGTGAGCAAGTGTGCATCCATTTCTTTCTTGTTTTGACTTAGGATGTGATGTGAGTAGCTGTTTGAAGTTCTTGCCTTGACTTTTCCACAATGATGGATTATAACCTGGAACTGTAAAGCAGAAATAAACTTTTTCTCCCCTAATTTGTTCTTTATCAGTGTTTTATCACAACAGCAGAGATGAAACTAAAACACAAGAGTTGTTGGCTTTTGTTCTTTTCTACCTGGCAGATAGGACTGTGCATATTTATAACATATGACCGGCTATGTAAAGAGCTATTTATTGTTCCCAAAACATAAAGATTAGATGGATCCAGACTGGCACGATCAGTGAGAAAAACTTTTCAATTTTCATCTGCCATCACTCTTTGAAAGTCCTGCCCCTCCCATTAACACCTCCTAAAATCTAAAGGAAGCTGGCTTCATATGTTTAAGCTGGAGAATCCTATTCACTCACCGGTGTTTAATATTTCTAGAAGAGCAGTTATTTGTTAGGTAGTTGCAGAGATCTACAGCCTGTCAAATGGAACCTAACAGGGATGGTGTTCTCTGAACCATCGCACACAGATCTCTAAGTAGATCACAGCATGACATACCTCTATCAAATAATTCTCATCCTACTGGAGGCAATAGGGGAGGGGCCCAGGTCTCAAATTCCACGGGTCAATCTTCGAGAAGGAAGTCTGCCAGGGAAAGAAGCAAAGGATACATGACTGATAACCACCCATTGGCCACTTTCCTCAAAAAAAAAAAAAAAATGAAAGCAAACACCAGGGCCCTGACAGAGAGAAGAGACTGCTGCTGAGAGAACAGGGGCATCTTTTGGGGAAATGGAAATCTTTTATTGGCACAGACTAGCGATGGCCCCGTTGGGAGATGATTCATTCTGTGCTCTTCAGTGGGATCATTGTCTGGAATTCAGGGCCACCCCATGTTATTAAATGACTCTCACTACACAGTTTCGTTATGGGAGACCTGAACTATTGCTAGTAACTTTCGTGATTTTCCCACCTCCATTGCTCAGTAACCACTCACAGTTTCGTTATGGGAGACCTGAACTATTGCTAGTAACTTTCGTGGTTTTCCCACCTCCGTTGCTCAGTAACCACTCTTACTTTTTTTCCCACCTCCGTTGCTCAGTAACCACTCACAGTTTCGTTATGGGAGACCTGAACTATTGCTAGTAACTTTCGTGGTTTTCCCACCTCCGTTGCTCAGTAACCACTCACAGTTTCGTTATGGGAGACCTGAACTATTGCTACTAACTTTCGTGGTTTTCCCACCTCCGTTGCTCAGTAACCACTCTTACTTTTTTTCCCACCTCCGTTGCTCAGTAACCACTCACAGTTTCGTTATGGGAGACCTGAACT
>PVIU01033522.1:0-12319 GCA_004026605.1 Ondatra zibethicus
ACCAGCTGAGAATTCCTTCACAAGCTTAGCTGGTCCTGAGGTTGTTTAGTGAGTACCGTGAGACCTCCTTCTGAAAGTACATCAGCAACTGCAGCTCACATTGGGTAAGCTCTCTGGAGCAAAGGTTAGGGCTTGATGATGAAAAGATGTAAATCCTGCTCCTCTCCCCCCACCCTGTTTCCCTCCCTTCTTCCCTCCCTTCCTCCGTTCTCTCTCTCCCTCTCTCCCTCCTTTCCTTTCTCCCCTCCTCCTTCCCTCCGCCCCCCCCTTATAAAATGGGACATAGAACATGTTGGTTCTGGAGAAAAAGTAACTTTGGTAAGCTGTTTTGGATGTAATCTGGAACAAAATGGTCAGCACAGTCTTTTATCTATTGTTTATTGAAAATTCAACTCCAATTGGCAGTCTGCAGCTTATTTGCTGTCTCTACTCTTTTTTTTTCATTTTTTTTATTTTTCCATTCAAAAATTTACACTTCCCCCCCTTCTCCCATTCTGCTCCCGCTCCCCCACTAACTTTCCTCCCTCCCCCTCCATCCTTAAGAGAGGGCAGTGTACCCTGCCCTGTGGGAAGTCCAAGGCCCTTCCCCCTCCATCCCAACCTAGGAAGGTGTGCATCCAAGTAAACTAGGGTCCCAAAAAGCCAATACATGCAGAAGCAACAGGTCCCAGTGCCATTATCTATGGCTTCTCAGTCTGCCCCCATTGGCAGCCACATTCAGAGAGTCCGGTTTGATCTCATGCTCGTTCAGACCCAGTCCAGCTGGATTTGGTGAGCTTCCATTAGATCAGGCACACTTTCACAGTGGGTGGACCAACCTCTCGTGGTCCTGACTTCCTTGCTCATCTTCTCCCTCCTTCTGCTCTTCAACTGGACCTTTTTCTGCCCACTGAACCTATCTGCTATCGTCAGTCTTGCTTGGGCAAATACTTGTGCCAGTGATGAAATGGCTGGGCATGCTAACAGAAGTGAGTGTGAGGTAGCAGTTTTTTTTTCCCCAGCTCTGTGTTTCTATGTCATTGTGAGTTCCATGTTCCCATGTGTTTCTAGTTCTCAAGAGCAATTAGAAATTTAAAAAGTACATGTTATCTACTAATATTTAAATTTGCACATAATTAAGTATTTTAAAAATCACTCATAAGTCACAAGTTTGAAACCTGTGGCCAGGACAAAGGTTTATAACCCATGTGAATTTCTCAGACAGACCATGCTAGAGATGGTGTCATGCTGAGCGCAATAGGTGGCTCCATTCTTACAGAACAGAACTAATGACTGTATGAAGTAGATATCAAGTCTTTCAAGTAGAACATTAAATTAATCATAAATAGTAGGAGCAATGGTCATTTATGATTTTTCAAGACTTTGTATTTAACACAACATAATTTCAAAGAAGAAATGAATAGATCAATGTAAAAAATGAATAAATAAACATAGTGGGATTCCTTTAAGATTATGAACAGGCCAACAATAGGAATAATAAAAACTAAACAAAGTGTGGCAATCTCTGGCTTTTTCTCCTGTCTCGGGTAGTGACAGCGTCATGTTACCGACATGTCATATTCTCCACCATGCACATTCCCTTCAGCGTTCACAAAATGAAGACATTTCAATAACTGCTTCTCTTAAGGTCTCGTTTTCTCAAAAAGCCAAGAACGAAGTATATACGGGTACATAGACTGGAACATGCCCGATTTACGGAGGGAGGATTTTGATGTCATGGCACAGAACCTTACAGGCTCCGGAAGGGGCTTCAGGTGTGTCCTGGCACACTTTGTCTCTGAAGTTTCTGCAGTAAATTTTACCCTGGATGGAAATTAATTTTAGCTTCCTCAATATTAATAACAGCATTAAGGACTGGTATAATAAAAGTTTATTGACTAATTTCCCACCATGATTTGCCTATGATTCTTGTGCAGCCATATTATACTTTTATGAAGCAGAGATACTGCGTTTGTAGGCTGCATAGTAATGACAGTCAAAAAGCAAATGCTATTTTGAAATCATTCATTGGGTTCTGAAACTTTTGGGGCTAGAAAATTTAATGCTGTTTCCATGGGAGACACATTGAATAATTTTTAAAAATAATAAGGGAAACTTCCCAACTGGAAAGGAGCTAAAAACTGGATAATATATCCCAAACCGGTTCATGTGTTATATGCTCAGAAAAGAAACACCTCTTATCAAGGGTTATATCGACAATGTGTAAAGGTCATACTGCTGCCAGACAAATAGTAATTAGAAGAGAAATCATAAAATGATTGAGAATTAACCCTTACTTTATTTCAGGTACCATGCTAATCACAGACCTGATTTTCCTCATGTCTCACAGCCAGTTTATAAGGTTACTTTTCTTATTATATAAAGAAATAAGTTTAATATATTCCCAAGTCACATCACTAGCAAGTGATATCACTGATGCTGTAGTCTAGGATGGGTGTGTGCATTTAACATGCTTTCTAACCAGTACCATGGTAAGGATGTGAGAGGCAAGGAAACCAAAATCAAGCAATCGGACTCTGAAAGTTTATCCTAGGTGTGAACTGAAACAAAACGTCATAGTGGAATGCCTTTTCACAGGGCATAAGGTGCTGTGAGTTAAATGGAAGCCACATAAGAGCCACAGTTGGATGTTGAAACAAGACCAGGAGATGCTAACATTAAGCACAGTAGCAGGAATGGGCACAGGGGTCAGAGTCATGAATCAGCATGAGGGTCAGGACAGATGGAGCAAAGATCTCACCTTTAGAGTCAGAGATGAAGTTGGTGGACACTGGCAGCAGCTGTCCATCCAACTATCATGGTACAGGAAAGGTATTCTGCTCAGATATGGCAGATGAAGCCTTGCTGGCAGAGAACTGATCTGGAAAGGCTTCAGGACACTGTCGTGTGACTGTCTGGATGAAGTACCCCTGAGTGTGCTCACTGTTCATATTGTAAAGTTGGATGTCTTTAACAATTGTCATTGATCTTTCATACCAGGGAAGTCCACACCTTTTAATTCTTTTTTTTTTTTGACCTAATCTTTTACCCTTGGATTTCAGATTACTCTGACATCTTCAACATCTCATATCACAGATAGGAAAAAAATTCTATAATTAAGTAAATATATAATTTCTCTCCATTTCCTTCTCAAACAATTTCTAAGACTTTTGCATAAGGAAGAGCCCTTATAGAAGATTGTTGGGGGCATGTTAGGCCTCAGCCACATCCTTTCTTTTTATTTTTTTTTCATTTGGGGCACAAAGGTCTTTTGCCCCCAGATCACAAGAGAAAGCAGGGATATCAAACACACAGTGAAGGAGATAAAATAGCTGTCTTCCCACCCAGGAATCTGGGAGTAGATATTGTTAATGGCCCGGTAACCTTTCTACTATCTGTGGAGTCAGACCTCATCCAAATCTTCCAGAATGATTGTCCCAGACTCTCCCTCCCTAGACCTTTATCTTTAGCTCCCACTAAATAAAACCCGCCCTTAGGGAAATGTTCCATATAGTCTATGGTGTGATGGCCTGTATGCTATCTCTTTGAGGGAGGACACTAGATTCTAAGCCCGTTAGCTATGGTACCCACCCTTAAGGTCTCTCTCATGTGTTTTGCAGAGGAGTCGCTATGTAGTTACACCTTAAGTTTTATTGTGCACCTGGAATTGGAATGTTTTTCTCTAGAGGCCTGGATCGGGGTGATTGTTGCCTAGAATCTTTTCCCCAAATTGTACTGCTTTAAAGACCATGGACTGCCTGGTACCATACTCCCTGATGTTTGATCCAGATTCAAGTCAATCTGAACCAAATGTTCATACTTATCTCTTCAAAGTTCATTTCCCTGCGTGATACCTGCAGGGCCACCTCAGCAGACTCTTCTACTAGAAAACTTTAAATTCTGTGTATATGTAAATGTGAATTTGGGTTTATGTGCCTGATATGGGTCCTCTACAAGAATAGTAGATGCTCTTCACCACCATCTCTCTAGCCTTTGATAATCAAGTTTCTTTGAGAACCACAGGATGTAATATTAGAGTAGGTATACCAATAATCTACCTACACTTCTGGGACTATCCAGGACCTATGTCAATAGACCATGCCAAGCCCATGTAATCACCCCCACATACTATAAATGAGTATTCTTACCCACACACACGGACACTATATTAGTTGTTGGAGGAAGTCTGACAGCTTCCATGTTCAGAATCTACACATAGCAGTTTTTTAATCAAGGTATCAGTTCACTGGGATAAATGAAGTAATGATGGAATCAGCAGAGTGAGAGAAGCCAGCATCTTCTGTCTTTACTAATCACAGTGAAAGAACAAACCCAGAAGAGACAGAGGCCCAGCAACCATAGTCCAGTAGAGATCTTAGACATTGGAATATATGCATGTACACACACACACACACACACACACACACACACACACACACACACACACACAGGGTGTAACTCTAGAGGATTGGGTCCATTTGTGACACAGTAGATAACATTTATACCATGAGAAGATTGGCACTTCTAGGACCAGAGAAAGGAAAAAAGTACTAAGACAAAGCAAAGTCTGTTTCGAGACAATTGTTTGCATAGTTCCAGGAGGTTTCCCTGTTTTTTTTTATATATATTATCCATGTAGAATGTAAACACATAATCAGAAAAAGACAAAAAACGTCTGTGACTTCACATCTACTGGAGGAGGCTGAAAGCAGAGGGTATCAAATTTGTCCCCAACCCTAAGTATACCAGACTCATTAATTAATTGAGTGACTATGAGCTTCACAGTGCAACAGACCTGTCAAGTTGTGTTTTATTGCTTGTATCACTTCAGACATTTATGTATCTTGTCTAGATACCACATATAAATGGGTGTAGTCATGTCTCCCTCACAATGGTGTTCAAAAATTGAGAATGTGAATCACAACATATTTTGATATTGAATTTGATAATGGAAGCAATAATAAAAGACCATTTGAGGTCTACTGTTGTTAGGAGTCATTTTCCCCCTTCATCCAATGCACCATCCTGGTTCTAGGAAATGAACCAGGGCAAATGAGACATGAGAGTGAAAAATATTAACAGTGGGAGAGTCAATGTTAGAAAGCATGGAAAATATCAAGCCAACTCTGGTTGCCTTGGAGATGAGAGGAAGGACAAGAGTGACAGGAACAAAGTTGTTAGTTAGCTTCCTCTTGACCTCAACTCTCAATGAGTCTCAATGGAGAATGTTTTTTAAGTACAATGTGTTATAGAATAAGGTGGACATTTGCACTGTCTTTTGCCATTTAGAAGTGCAGGTGACAAAGCAGAAAAACAATTAGGAGGGGTTTCTGAGGAGGAGGATGCATGCCAAGGAGAAGTGGCTGCAAAGGAAGCAATTAGAGCCAGTGTCATTCAGTGCTCATGCCAACCTGACTGTATCCCCTTTATTAATCTGTGTGTCTCGCTCCAGAAGCTGTTTTGACTTAGAGCAAGAAACATTGGTTGAGGTTTGGGCTTTACTCTAGGCGGGCAGAAATCAGGGAAACCTCTTGATTCATGTCTGTATGGTGTAGAGGTCCTACTGGTCTTGAATGTGCCCAGCTGCAGCAGGGCATTTGGGCCCCGGGACTAGAAATCATAAACTGTGGCTTTTTGCTATGACAGCATATCTGGGATTATGGAATAAAGAAAATTCTTTTGGTTAAGGCAAAGCAAAAGCAGTCATAAATGATGGTTTGGTTAGGAAGCTTTGCTCTGACTCATGCAGTAAAATCTAAGTCCTTCAGGGACACAAGTCTGTCTCATGTCATTTTGGACTTACAGGACTCTGCCATTGAACCTTTCTCTTTGCCAAACATGGCAGACATCATAGTCCACAGGAAAAAAAGAGACAGGCACCTGCCAGAGACCATAATTGTATAATGCAGTCTGAATTGTGGTTGGGCTTTTTTCTCGAGTTGACCACAGATGAGTCTTTCAACCGTTTATCAGCAACAAGATCCAATTTAAAAAAATAAATAGACTCGAAAGAAGGGAACACTCTGCATCCTAAGTCCTTCCATTGGGCTCTGACTCAAGAATACAGCACATCACATTAAACCATAATTGTTTTGGTACACTGGGGCCATGTAAAAGCCAAAAGTGACATGTTAGAAAGGGCCTGCCAGTAGTATTGGATTTGCTGTGTGATAAATGACACAGTATGTCAACAAGTATCTATAACGCATCTCGCTGGCTGTCTTATTACACTTGGAAGTGGGTGTGGGGGAGAAAAGGGTAGGGAAGAGAAAGAAAAATAGGAAGAAGAGAGAGTGGAGAGAAAAAGAGGAGGAGGAGGAAACACTGGAAGAGGCGACTATGAGGCCACACACACAGGATGAAGGAGGTAGGAAAAGCACCTGCCAATCATAGGAAGCTAAAATGATGCATGGATAAGCCACAGCAAGCCTCTCTAGCAACCTGCCACTCACCTGTCCTTTTCATATTCATTTCCCTTTATGTATTTATTTTTAAAATTGTAAGCAGTTGAGCATATTAATACATCACATAGGCAAATGAGGGACTGAGCGGGTTTGCAGTTGCTCTTTCCTTTCACTCTTCAGACACAGCACTCTATTACAGGGAAGGCCATCTCCAGGGCCAGACAAACTCCGTCAAGCCTCCTGTTGCTTCGTCGGCAGGGCAAGCTCTGTTAGACTTGCCCCAGTGAATACCCTGAAGCCTGCGTCTGAAAGTGGGCTTAGTGCCAGGAAGGAGCTTTCGGCTTGGATTTCTTAGAACTACCTCTCCTAACGGTCCTATCGTAGGTATGCAAATGCACGGCTTCTCTATCCAGGTGCAAAGTTTTTGATTACTTTGGAATCTGAGGAAGCTTCCATTTGCTTCGGGCTTTCCTTTGTGATGTGGCCTGTATAACTCCTTGAGCATAGAGCTGGGTACCCGGAGGATGAGTAGAGCCATATTCCCTTCAAAGACAACTGCTCCTCATGCTATCTAAGAGAATAACTTTGTATTAGTGAGTCTCAGAGATCAAGCCCAGATGTCTCTGGAGCTCGGATGCCTTTATTTCATAAGAACCTTGCAGCAGGAATGTTTATTGAAAAGAATTTTACTTTTGTATATACAGAATTCCTTTTCCTGGTGCTCCTATTTCTAGGAACTAATTTTATCATTTTAATACATATCCAGATTGTTTTTATGCATTCTATAAGTAGAGAAATAAACACACAGAAGCAAAGATACTTTAAGTCCAGCTTGAATTCGCTGATAGCTTTTCTAAAATATAAGTATGGGAGTCTGATTGAAGAGTTTGAGAAGAGGCTGTAGGTCTGATATTAAGGACTGCATGGTCTGGCTAGTGTGGTGATCAATATTGTGAATAGATTACTATCAGCCTCTACAATAATGTTCTCTTCCTATTGCCACACGTATCTAGACATTTTATGTCCTACCTCTCCATGCAATGGTGGCCCATGCTTCCTCATTCATTTAATGGAAGAGAGTGAATCCTGAGACCAAGAGTTATTTCAAAGACCTCTTTCTCTTTGAAGAGCGTGTAGGTGAACTTCGGGTTGCAGTGGATGTTACATTCCCTATTCCCAGGAAAAGCTTTAATTTGCAGCAGCTCCTGAGTGTAGCCTGAGAGTGATGCTGACAGTGTAGATAACTAAATGGAGAGAAGGAGAAAAACTAGGTTCTTTATGAATCAGTTGAGCTTTTGTAGATGTAGCTAACATCCTTGGGTTGGAGTTTGCCTTCTTGTACTATGTGTAGGGCTGGGTTTGTGGCTAGGTATTGGTTAAATCTGGGTCTTTCATGGAATATCTTGCTTTGTCCATCTATGGTGATTGTAAGTTTTACTGCATATAGTAGTCTGGGCTGGCATCCATGGTCTCTTAATGTCTGCCTAACACTTGACCAGGACTGTCTGACTTTCATTGTTTCCATTGAGAAGTCAGGTGTAATTCTGATAGGTCTGCCTTTATATGTTACTTAGCCTTTTTCCTTGGCAGCTCTTAATATTCTTTCTTTATTCTGTATGTTTAGTGTTTTGATTATTATATGACGAGAGGACTTTTTTTTTTTATCCAGTCTATTTGGTATTCTGTAAGCTTTTTGTAGCCTCACATGCATATCTTTCTTTAGGTTGGGAAAGTTTTCTTCTATGATTTTGTTGAATATATTGTGTGTACTTTTGAGTTGGACCTCTCCTTCTTCTATCCCTGTTATTCTTAGGTTTGGTTTTTTTCATGGTGTTCCATATTTCCTGGATATTTTGTGTTAAGCTTTTATTAGATTTAATGTTTTCTTTGACCAATGATTCTATCTCCTCTACTGTATCTTCATCCATTTCTTGTATTCTGCTTTTTATTCTTGCATTTGTGGTTCCTGATCATTTCCCCATATTTTCTGTTTCCAGGATTCCATCAGTTTGTGTTTTCTTTATTGTCTCTATTTTGCTTTTCAAGTCTTGAATCATTTCTTTCATCTGTTTGATTGCTTCTTCTTGGTTTTCTTTAAGGGATTTGTTGATTTCTTCCATTTTTTGTTTGTCTTTTCCTCCATTTCTTTGAGGGAATTTTTCATTTTTTCTTTAAGGGCCTCAAACATTCTCCTAAAGTTATTTTTAGGTCATTTTCTTCCACTTCATCTATATTGGGTGTTCAAGTCTTACTGTTGTAGAGCCACTAGTTTTTGTTGATGTCATGTTGCCCTTTGTTGTGTTGAGTGTGTTCTTACCTTGTCTACCCATCTTTTCCTCTGATTGATGTAGTTAGGGCTCTGTCTCTGGTGATCAATCTTCCAGGTGTTGGTGGATCCAAGGCTCAGGTGGTTACTCTTCATGAATACCAGACTTCTCTGACTTGCTATCTATGTCTAGATATTTCAGCAGCAGCAAAAATTTTTAAGGTAAAATAAACTGGGGTATAAATTATTCAACACCAAAAGAACTCCATCTAGTTCAAAGAGGCAAAATCAGGAATCTGGGTTTTTAAATACCCTCAAAATAGATAGAAAACAGAAAGTGAGCACACAGCTATATATCAGGTACTACCGATTCTGATTTGGTACCTGCTAAACACTGTCCTAGATCCAGAATGGATACCAGGAATTTAGAAGCCCAGTTCCTACAGATACATATTAAACAGTTTTAGTTGGATTCTGGAATGTACCACAAAGCACATGTGTTAAAGATCTGGTCCCAGGGTGGGAGGTGATAGGATCTTGAAGGTTATAAGCTCATCAATGAATTGATTTATTAATGGATTCATAACTTAATGGGCTATTAAAAAGTGGTGGACATTTTAGATGGGAAAGATTAGTTGAAAGAGATGATTCATTGGGGATGTGCCCTTGCAAGGTATATTCCATCCATAGCTCCTTTCATTCTGTCTGCTTCCTAACCACTATGCCATTAAGTAAGCAACAGTGCTCTATCAAATGTTCTCTGAACTGATGTAACTGTTTGGTAACTCAAGTTACCAAAGGCCCAGGTACAACGACTCAAGTAGGACCGTGTACTGAACATAATAATTCAACATGAAAATATTCAAAGAAGACAAAGGCACACTATGTATGAAAGATCAATGGAGGAAGAATTGAAGTTCATTATGAGCCAGATTCAACTGCAGAAATGAGACACCACTTGGATTTGTTTCTCTTGGGCTCAAAGAGCTTTCTATCCACCATATTTGCCATAGCAGGTTTCTGTGTCCTTTCTGAGTACTTTATTATTTGAAGATTTCTAGATAAATCAGTGGTTCCAAGAATTGAATCTTAAATCTTAAAGATGGCCTCCTCACCCTGGTGCAGCAGGGCAGCCCTTCTCCAGTCTGAGTAACTTCACTTGTGCCCAACAAATAGACTCACGAGAAATATTAAAAATTAACTGATTGTAATCTCTTGGCTCAAATAGTATTCCTAGAATTCTCTCTGTTCCCCATCACGTGCATGTCCTATGTGACAGTCATTTTGAGAAACTCAGTGATAGATTTCTAGACTAGCCAACCTGATCAGAGAACCAAGAACCTGTTTCTTCCTTCCTCTCTTGTTTCTGCATCTAAAAGGACCAAGAATCCGTCTCTACCCCACCTTATCACTTTCTGCCTCCACCTCCTGAGTGCTGGGATTTAAGGCCAGTGCCCCCACTGCCGAGCCTCTGGGGTTAAACTAGGGGCTAGCTCTGCCCTCTGATCTCCAGGCAAGCTTTATTTGTCAGACCACAAACAAGATATCACACAGCACCACTGCCCAGAATGCGTTCCTGGTATCTACATTCTTTGCTTTCCTTAAGTGTATCTGCTTGATTTAACCTGTTAGGCATTTTAGGATCATCCTATATTATAATAAACATTCCATCACTGCTCAGCCTGCCTGCTCATTTCTTCAAACTCAGCCCCGCCTGACAGGGTTTATTCAGTGGCATGCCTGTTGCGTCTTCCCTCTTATCTGGTTGTTCTGTGAGGGTAGAGACTTTGCTGGGCTGCTCCATATCCAGCTGTGAGAACACTGTCTAGTACACAGTAGGCACTCGCTAGCTGCTTTTTTAACATAATGAGTATGTGCCGAGAAATGAAAACACAAAGGGAGAACATGCATGCAAAATGACTGTGTTTGCTATTGCTGACTCAAAGTAGCAATTCCCCAAGTCTCATTCCTTTCTCTACATAAACAGACACCCAAATTAAATATAGATGTGTGTTCTTGAATCTTCAAATCCAATATTGGTGCAATGGCATTAATAATAAGAAGGATCGTCATGTCTGGCACTGTTTTGTGGAGAATATCGGGAGAGATAAGGAGACAATGCTGGATATATCTTCCTTCAGCAATCCTACACCCCTCTTAATATTTTGGTATCTTGAGGCATTTTATTCCTGGAAGCATGCTGACATTTACTCAGGATTGCCTGGATTTACTGCTGCAGTTGCTAGGGAAAAATTCTTAGGTTGTAGAGGTTTCTCTTCCCTAGAAATCTGGTCAATTTATTTTATTAGCATCCTTTCTGGTGCCTGAACATAAAATAACTGATTTTAGTGTTTAGATGCTTAGAGGTGAGCTAACAAAGAGACCTTGGAAGCTGTGGAGAGCCCGGGGTGTCTCAGCAACCCACAGTGACTATAGCAACATCAACACAAAAGCAAACTAACTCATTGTGAAAAATGTTCTGTCTTGAAATTGAAACATATTTTTCAACTACCTTATCAGTTTTATGATTAACAATTAATTATTAACAATTCTGTGACCACCAAGGAGGACGTCAGCTTCCATTCTTCTCCCTCTCGGTAGCTGGTAGCTATGACTTGTCTTTTTTAGGAGAATCTGTATTTTTCTTAGTCTCTATTTTCTTGTTTGTCTCACCTATCTTTTCCTCCTCCTTTCCTTAGTTAGTATTAAAGCTTTTTTGTGATTTATTCCCCTCTCTTCTCCCTCTCTAACTCCCTTCCTTGCTCCTCAATCCCTTTCTTTCTTCAGTTTTTAGAGATGGCCTTACATGACCCAGGATGGCCTCAACTCAAGGTAGCCACAGATGACCTTGAACTTCTAATCCTTAAACTTCTGATCCTCAACCTGCCACCTCCCAAGTGCTCTGGTTACAGGCATGCACATCAAACCTGGTTTTCATGCCGTGCTAAGCACAGAATTCAGAGCTTTCTTCATGCTGGAGAAGTACTCTATGAGTTGAGCTGTATTCCAAGCTCCCTTCCCCGTTTTGAAAAAAGTTCTGAGTCTGTAGAGAAGACCTTAAGGAAGTACCCTAGCAGGCACACACAGGCCAGGGCCTGCAATGGGTCCTGCATCTGGATCTTTTCTGCCTGGCAAACCTTCAGTCTGGCCACTAGTCAATCTGTCAGCTAAAAATGAACATAGGAGTTCACCTTACATTTATTCAGTTAACTTAGGAAACATGTAAGGAATGTCTTTAGAAAGGCATCAGTTCTATCCATGGTATTTTGTTTTTTCTACTCCACTGAAAATTTTTTGATCAATTTTTTTTTAACTCTTTGACTCAATGATTAAAGGGCCCAGCCATTCAGTTAAGGCCCTTCCCAAGGAACTTGAGAGGCTGGTTCAGTTGGAATAGAAACTTCTAGGACATCTAAGAAGAGTCTCTGGTCAGTGTGATATAGACAAAGGAGATTTTATTTTTTATTTTTATTTTTCCATACATTGTTTTGTTTTATTTTTTCCATTCAAAAACATAATTAAAGAAATAAAATTTTTACCTTTCTTCCCCTTCTCCCGGTCCCCTCCCACTACCTTCCCACCCCTCCTCCCTCCCCCTTCTTCCTTGAAAGAGGGCATGGTGCCCTGCCCTGTTGGAAGTCCAAGGCCCACCCCCATCCCTCCCGGCCTA
>PVIU01033523.1:0-12295 GCA_004026605.1 Ondatra zibethicus
AAAGAAATGTCCATAGATTTGTTTCCATGATGACTTTAAAATCCATCAAGTTGACAGTCATAATTGTCACCCTGAAGTCTAAAATAATATTTAAAAATTCAACAGTTTTCAATTAGAAGATCCTCCTCTATTATGATGATAATTTTTATCAACATTATCCTAATTCTTATAGTCATCCTACCTGAAACTTGACCTTCTGATTGATGTCTGACACGCGGAACTGCTTCAGGAAGCGCTCGTCCTCACTCCAGAAGAGGCGGATGTCAGGGATATCGTAGAGGATCATTGCCAGTCTTTCTAACCCGAGACCAAAAGCCCAGCCAATTTGATCTTGAGCACCAGCTGTGATAAGGAACAAAGTGAAAGGTCCATTTAGGAAAGAAAGCATCAAGTTTGCACAGACGCCTGGTGTGCTCTGATGAACGCTGGCAGTGACTCTTAGTGGCAGGCCTGAAGACTGCTATGGACTCATCCGTGACAATGTTTAACCTTACATTTTCTTTATTTCCACATTTATATCCCCCTGAAAGCTCTCTGGAATCATACCAGCTGGAGCACCCTCCAGTCTTTAACTTCTCAATAAAATTCAAAGGGGAAGCTTGTTCATCCACATATTTCTCCTCCCTTCTTCCCTCCCTCCTGTACCCTCTGTGTATGTGTGTGCATATTTGGGTGTATTTGTGTGTAAAGGAGCAAGTTTTGTGTTGGGACCAGATGTCAGCAGCAGGTACCTTTCTTAGTCCCCTTTGTACTCTATTTTTAAAAGATCTATTTATATTTATTTTATGTGTATGGTTGTTTTGCCTCCATGTATGTCTGTGAACCACATGTATGTACATGCATATTGTACTCACAAAGGCCAAAAGAGAGCATTGGAACCTCTGGAACTATAACTCCAGGTGGCTGTGAGCTGCCAGATGGGTGCTAGGTATGGAACCTGGGTCTTCTGCAAGAATGAAGTGTTCTTAACCATTGCCAGCCTCTATATCTTATTTTGGAGATAGGGTCTCTTAATGAACCCAAAATTTGCTAATTCAGTGAGACTGGTTAGCCAGCAAGTTCTGGAGATCCTCCTGTATTCATCTTCCCAGCACTGGGATGACAGGCATTCACTGTCATGCCTGGATTTTTATTTGGGTCCCAAAGTCAGGTCCTCATGCTAGCATAGCAAGGACCCTACCTACCGAGTTATCACCCCAGCTCCAAGTCCAAGCCCTGGCTCCTGCCTCTGAATTAGGATTACCTGTAATCTGTGTTTGCTCTGATTCATACATTAGTAGCCTATATGCAGACCACTTAAGAGAAAGGAAGATAAGATCTCTCCCTAAGTAACTTGCTATACAGAGATAAATCTTCAAAATGTACCACTGTAGATGGCTGACATTTGAAAAACAGTATCAAGTCTTTAAGAATTGGACACATGCCCCCATCCTTAACCCAGAAGCTATCACCAACTGGTAACCACTTCCAAATGAAAATTTAGGTTTCTCCAAGGGAGTCTCACTGGGGAAACAAACTACTCTTAAGGGTAGTCTACATGTCAAACAGTAGACAGCACAGAAAATTAACTCAATGGCACCTTTGTAGGTTCTTTGTCATATTGAGCCCCTTTCTTCATTAATTTTATCTCTATCTCTCTCTGTCTCTCTCTCTAGTCATAGAGGCCCACTGCATATATATTATGGCTTCCGATGTTGTGTTTTTATGTCATTTCCAAGTGTAGGAATGAGTGGGTCTCTGCATCTATGTTTCTTGTGCCTTTTCTGGAACTCTTTTACTGTTTCTTTGTTTTATCCTATTCTGGTATTTGTTCTTGTTTTATCATTATATTATATTATATCAGAATATATTATAATCCTTAGAAGCCTGCGTATTTTCTAATGAGAGACAAAAGGGGGTAGATTTGAATGAGAGGTGAGGTGGGGAGGAACTGAGAGGAAGAGAGGGTGGGGAAACTGTAAGTAGGATATAGTACATAAAAAATTCAATAAAACATCACCTTTTTAAAAATACCACTTTTAATGTTTTATAAGCTATCTCAGGAATGTGGAAAGAGCAAGCAAGCAGTTGGGAAATGTGTATTCAAAGGTAAAGTGTCCTGTCCAGATTATGACACAGTCATGAATTTTAAGGCTGTAGTTCACATATAGGAGGCAGAATAAGAAATTATATAAAATGCTATGTGGATGAAGGCACAGAAGAGCATCTATAAAGAGCTCACGAAAGGAACGCCATTCCAACTGAACACCATGATGAACAGGGTCTCATGGTGGTCAGAAGTGGCTCCACCTCCTGGCACGTGTCCTAGAGAAAGCCCTCCCCAAGTGTGGTGAGGACCCATAAAGAATGACATTTCATGCCTGTGATTAGCCTCTTTTATGTACGACTCCATTTTTACAGATGAGATAGAATGGACTTTGATGGCTATGAACAGCCATATGGTCTTTGGAAGCCTCAAGGATCTGCAAGAGGAAATAGGGACCTCATTCCTATAACCCTGAGGAACAAATTAATACACTGGTGTGCTGAGAAGTGGGCTTGGGAACTCCAGATGAGTATTCTGCCAATGCTTGTTCTAACATGATTATTTTCATCATTGTCATGGCCAAAAGGTTTGGTTGATGGGTTGGAGAGATGTCTCAGTAATTAATAGCATGTATTGATCTTGCAGAGGACTGCAGTTTGATTCCCAGCATCCACATCAAGCAAGTCACAAAACCTATAACTCCAACATAACAGAATTTTACAACTCTAGCCTCCCCAGAAAACTGTAATCACCCCTCCCCCCACAGACATACTGTCTTTTCAAAAAATATAAAAGCTTGCTTATGTGTGACACTCAATCAGCATGGAAGTTTCAAGAAAGAGCATGGTTTGCTGAGCTGTAACAAATTTCATCTTCAAAGAACTTTGTTTATATCTGAAATACACTCAGCACTATACCATAGTTCATTAAATTATTAAGACAATGCAAGGAAGGCCTGTTAGGGATGCTGGTTACCAAACATTGTCTTCTACAAGAGGCTTCAGGAAATAAATAAATCTCAGATCTAAGAAAATTCCTGAGTCTTATGAACAGAAAAGGCATCCTCCAGAACTGGGCTGTTTTTAACTTTGAGGATGCCATGCATTACATAATTGGTCATAATAACTCACTTTTTATTTCAGCCCTGGGAAAACTTAGAGCAAATCATGTACATCCACTCAACAACTGAAGAAAAAAACACCCATGATTTAAGTCTATGTGACGCCTATCCAAGGTTTATTTCCATATTCTGATTTCCAAGTTGCCCCGATTATTTCAACTACTTATTTTCCCTCTTCTATGTATTTTATAAGGTGCTTCAAATTATTTGTGAAAGAGAGCAAGTCATAAATAAACAACACTGGAAACCATTGTCAGCTGAAGTGGGGACAATCTTTCGGCTCTTCAGTATAGCTGGTTGTAATGAATTGACAGGTGTTCAAGTTTGGACAGAGCTTACAGTAGGATTTCCTCTTCATTCTAGAACCATAGACTATAGGAAGACAGAGTCACCAGGTGGGGCATCCTTACCAACAGAAGCCCTGTGATGAGAGGCACCCAGGCATTCTAATGAATGCCATTCTGCAATGATTGAACATCTTATGAAAGAAAGAAGGCCAGTAACGGCATGAGAGGAAGAGTGTGTGAGAGTCCAGAGAAGGGAAAGTTATGGGAAGAGAGGAAGAGTAGGAGGTAGGCAATGGGAAAAAAGACAGCAAGATATGATCACTGTGAAAGCAGAGAAACAAAATTCATCTTATGGTTTTAGATTATTCTAACCCGTGGATGTGCTTATGAGATGGCCCTTGCCTCTACAGCTACTGAGAAGGAATTGAAATATTAATCAGTGTCTATTAAAAGATACTACTTCAGGTGCAGATTTCCATCTGAGATTGCAACATCAAAACAAAGATTATAAAACGAAAGATAAAATTTAAAGTAACTATAATTCCAGAGTGGGGGAGGCTAGAAAAAGCGCATGGGCCGATACCACCACTGAACAGGGGCAGATTGCTATCCTCTTTCCTCAGACGCTGAGAGGGTCTTTCCTCTTTCATATACAACTTTCTATCAATGGCCTATTTAACCCCTGGGAGACAGGGTAAAATCTTCACTAGGGATATAATTTAAGTCTAAAGAAATGACTCAGTAGGGCATGTGCTGATTTTCCAGAGGCTCTGAATTCGGGTCTCAGTCCCCACATCCAGCAGTTCACACCATCTGTAACTACAGCTCCAAGAGATCCAGTGCCCTCTTCTGCATCTATGGGCACCTTTACTCACATGCACCTGGCAACCACACAAATAAAAATAAATCTTTCAAAAGCTGTAATTACTAAAGCTTTCATGGTCTCCTTTTATAGTTTTGCATTCCAAACCCTTGCCATACTAACAAATAGCAGTATGCATTCTTGGCTCTTATAAAAAAAAAAGTAAAGGAATTCCCAGAAGAAAATTTCTTCAGCAGTTATAACATGAGAGAAAAATTCATTAAAACTAAAGATAATAGAGTTTTAAAGCAAAGTAAAATTTCAGAGGGGCATGCTAGGAAATAAAAAAATAGGCCAATATCCCTTATGAACATAGATGTATAAATCCTCAACAAATTACTAGCAAACCAAATTCAGCAGCATATTAAAAGGATTATACACTATGATCAAATGGGATTTGTGCAGGAATGCATGCAAGGGTAAATGCAAAACATAAGACCCGATGAAAGTAATATAGCAAGCTAGTAGAAAAAAGGGGAAAAAACACACCATTATCATAATTAATACTGAAAAAGCATTTGGTAAAATGCAGCATTCTTTCATGATTAAATAAATTTTTAACAATTAGAACACAATGGAATTTCTCTACATGAAAAAGATTGTGTATGAATAACTCATAGCTAACATCATATTGAGTGGTGAAGAACTGACAAGCGTGTTAGGTAACCCCCACTACTATTCATACACAAAATTAGGCAAGAACAAGAGATAAAAGATACCCATTGGAAATTACAAAATATAATTATTTCTATTTATAGATGATACAATTTTCCATGTAGAAAATGTTAATGAGTCTATGAAAAACATGAACTTACAAATTCAGAGAATTTGAGTAATACATAACCAAAATTACAAAAATAATATATAATCAAATTGTAAAAATTGATTATATATCCAGGTATCAATAATGAACAATTTGATTTAAAAAAAAAAACCTTCATTTACCAGAGCATTAGGAAGAACAAAGTAGTTAAAGCTTGGTAAAAAACTGCCTCTACTTTCTAAGCCATCTTGTCTGCCCCCACCTGACACTTTATTCAAAACCTAAAACAGGTTGGAAATCTGAATTTAAGGCTTAAAAGTTTAAAACTCTTCAAAAAATTGGGAAAAAAATCTCCCTCCACCTCCAAAAGCACAGGCAACCAAAGAAAGAAGCTGAGTTTCATCAACATTTAGAATTTTTTTGTACCTCAATACACTTCAGAAGTGTGAAACCATACCCTACAAAATGGTAAGAAAGATCTGCCATGTGTCTGCTAAAGGTTGACTGTTCAAGGTGAGAATGGAATTTCCACAGTGCAACCACAGACAATTCTATTGAAAGGGGGGCAAAGATTTGCACAAATTCCCCAATACACAAGTGGCCAACATAGTAAGATGCTTAACATCATTAGTAACTAGGAAGCTTGAATTAAAACTACAATGAGAATCTACTTCACACATTTAACAATAAAAACAAAAGGTAGTTTTGGTGACTCCTAAGAAGTTACTGAATTAGGGTTGAGGGCAACAGCCCAGATGTACAGCACTCATCTAGCATGTACAATGCCTGGGGTTGATTCCTAAAACAAACAAAAAAAGTTATAGGTTCATAATATGTCACAATAATGCATTCAGTCTCCTCTTCATTTTTCTCTTCCTTCCCCTACTCAACCAATTGCATAGTGGTGTTCAGTAGTATTGATCCAAGTCAAACGGTGGCAATAACTAATATATATTTCACTAGATGAAGTGTTAACAGAGGTTTCTGTCTTGCCCAGTCTTGCAGCTGATCAGTCCCAAAGAAACACACAGAGGTCTACATTACTCATAAACTGGTTTGCCTATTATCTCAGGCTTCTTATTAAGTCTTTCTTACATCTTAAATTAGCCCATAATTCTTGTCTGTGTTAGCCACATGGCTTGGTACCTTTACTCAGCAAGGCATTCTCATCTTGCTTTCTCTGTGACTGGGTGATGACTGCAGACTCACAGTTTCCTCTTCCCAGAATTCTCCTGTTCTTGTCACCCTCCCTATCTGGCTACTGGCCAATCAGTGTTTTATTAATACAAGACCATTGTCCCACAGCAATGAAGGGTTGAGCAAAATGCACAATTTACATTTAACTGAATATGATTGGGTGGAAAAATAATGACATTCTGATAGATTGTATTGCATTGTGACTTCTGTAAGTAGTATGCTACACAAAGAAGCCAAGCACAAAATGCATGGTCTCTGGAAGAGACAAACTCATTAAGACAGCAAGGTGATTAGTAGTTCTCAGGGTGGGAAGGATGACTGGGGAGTTCTTACTTAATGGGTACAAAGCTGCTGATGGAGGAGGTGAAACTATTTTGAAACCAGTGGTGAACTGTACACTTCAAACAGGCTAACAAGGCAAGCTTTCTATATTCACTACACACGAAGTATTTTATATCATTAAGTAAAAAACAATTTTAAAAAGTTTAACAGCTCTGAACTCTATTATGTAGTTCATTTTAAAAGACTTAACTTGGGCTGAATCTAAGTAAATGCTCAATGAAATACAAATTATAGCAGAAGAAGTAATTTTAACATTTAACAACAAAACTAAAGATAAATCTGTCAAGTGTTCTCTGCTATGGTCTCTGGTCTCCATGACCTTGGAAAGACACAGGTGCACCCTACTTTGATGTGTTGATGTGACATAGTACCCAACTCTGTGGTCTTCCATCTGTGCACGTCTCTGTTTGGATGTCCCCTTCTCGGGGACCCCCCCCCACAAATGCACACGACAAACAGGAACAAACATGTGCCCAAACACATATGCTGACCTCTGCTGCAGCCTGCTCCTTCACAAAACACCACCTCATCCCATCCCTCCCATCCCTCCTACTGTCCCAAGTCCTTATTAGTCACCAGACTTCTGAGACACCTTGGACAGCATCTTGGCAGCTTGACAGCTCCAGGAGCTTCCTAGATATTTGGCATAAAACTAGTGCTCAGTAAGAATCTGCAAAATAGCAGAATGCCATGAAGGAAAGACATCTCAAAACTTTTTCATTTTCACTTCACTTGCTTCACAGAAACTGATAGTCTTACAGAGAATTTCATCTTTAACAAGTTTTCAGTTATTTTCTTCTGTTTGCAAGAGATTTTATTGATCATAAATACTTTGAGGTAACATTTTAACAGAAGTGACTTTACTTTCTTTCTTTTTTTTTTTTTTAAAAAAAAGACAAAGTTTCTCGTTGACCAAGCTTGTCTCAAACTCACTATAAAGGCAAGGAATGTTTCTAAACTCCTGGTCTTCCTGTTCCTGTAAAGTAGTTGGATTACAGGTATGAGTGTCCATGCCTGGTTTATTGTTAAGGGCAGGCCATATTGCTGACTCCCAGCAGCTGGAGCCACACAGGTGACCTCAGAGATGGGACTCCAGAGGAGATGTCACCCAGAGGAGAAGGCAACATGCAGAAGTACATGTGCTCCTCATTTTCCCCTCCCCATGGCTGACTAGGCGGATGCTGTGTGTGGGCATGAGCACAGGCTTTCCTTCTGGTTTACCTTCTTCCCCAACAACAGCCCTATACGCTGCTTTCTATTCATTCATTGATCACTGTTTTTTACAAGGCCAAGGGCTAAAAGAAAAGTTTAAATTGCTACCTATTAAAATGAATTTTTGCACTATGTTGAGTATATATTCCCTTTTTTGTCAAAAGTGTTTAAAATTTGGGGAATCTTCAACTTCTGGTAACATGTGCTCTAGATAGCTGCCACACAAAACACTGAATGACCTATTAATTACTATGCATCCATCATGCAATGTCATCAATTCCAGGACATTTCACCCATACTGTATGTCTTGATTTTATTCCTGACAGTGAAGCCAACAGACAGATTGGTACCTAGGCTTTATCAATGCTGGAACTCAAATCTATGGACAGCTCAAGTGTGTATCCAGTGGCTGGTTCCCTAGATTCATGTTGAAACAGTTAACTTAGAGGGGCCGTCTAAGGTCTTTCCAAACACCTGAGAACTGCGTTCTACCTATGAGCCTTCTAGTTTAGAAGTGCTTCTTTCCAGATTGACTTTGTCATAGGCCACAAAAGCTAGTAAAACGGCTTACAAAAAAGAGGTCCTCAGATGTACCAGGAGGTGCCTATGTGGGGTTTGGCTACTCCGAAATGACCTTTATGTGAGATCTGACCTGAATATGCACACAAAACTGATCCTGGGAGAGCTAACAGAACTGGTGCTTAGTAGTGGCACTGGATGAAAGCTTTTGCCTCCCTGGATCATTAGTTACAATGACCCTCATAGGAAAAGCAAGCAGTACATTGCCCAGAGACACACTGTGCACACAGAGGCAGGACTAGAGAGGCCTACTCAGTGACATCCATTCTGATTTCTCTCCTTCCTACCTACAATGTGGTCCTTGGCCTCCTCCTTTTAGCTTCACTTCTTCAACTGTTTCCTCAGGGACAAGCCATTGGATGATGACATCTCCAGCTGAGCCCCAAGATCTCCTGCCTGAAAATTTTCTCTAGCTGTATATATCCTTGGCCCCACACACTTCTGTCACTAAGTCCTTTACATGATCCAAAGGGAAACTTTTGGAGCAGACTGTGGACTGGCCATGAAAAGGGTTCTCCTTAGCACACTCTGCACTGTGTATTACTTCCAGTGCAGATACCAGCATCTGCCTCATGGAACTCACTTTGGCCCAGCCCTTTCTTTCCTGGGTACAGGATTTGGTTTTCTGTACTTAAGAGAAACAGAAGTTTCTGGAGCATATACCAATCAATAGTACATGAAGCGATTGCCAGAGGGACTCCCCTCTACAGGCATCCTCAATTTCTCTGAGTGACTTGGAGCACGGGAATTTTCATCCTTTTGATCCTTTAGAATTTAATCCAGGTGTTGTATAGGTAGCCTTCCCAGCTGCTAGCATGCTCTGTGCAATTTGGATAGTGATATACCAACCCCCAAAGGCCTGATTCCTCTTCAAATACCTGCTCAAGGAAAACACATGGATGGCGAATGGGCAGATAGAAAGAGAAATCTACTATGGCACTTACTGGCTAGAGTTTCACCTCTGGTAAAGGACCCTTTAGAACTCTCCTCTTACCACATTAGCTACTGTCATTTGAAAATACAATGACTAGAATGTACTAGCCAGCAAGTAAGGAGGCAACAAGCTGGTGGTTGGAGGCTAGTGTACTGAGAAGGGAGCAGGTAAGTGCAGAGCCTGGTCCCCACAAAAGAGCATTGAATCTTCACATTAATTCTGTCTTTGAAATGAATAATGATGTGACTTACTCTACCATTAGCTATGGTTTTGCTTCTTGTTGAAAGATGTATAAAACCTTAGATAATGAGCAATAGGGAGAGAAATATAGAAAGCTATTTGGATGACAGGTCTTGATGAAAATAAAGGGCAATTTCAATGAACAGTCTTCTTTCTGGACACTTTCCCTAAGGACAGCAAATATCAGCTTCTAGCTTTTATCTGAGTCTCAGATTGCCTTCTTCAAAGTCCCTGGTAGATGTGCAGAGCCAAAGTTCAGGTCTCAATGACACCAGAGATGGAGCTTTGAGTATTAATAATATTATGAACATTCGGTGTAAATAGCAATGAAAGTAGATCAGGAAGCATTTAGGGAATTTTGGAGGGAGGGGAGAAGGGAGGGAGAGAGAGAGGGAGAAAGAAAGAGAAAGAGAGAGAGAGAGAGAGAGAGAGAGAGAAGAAACCAGTCAAAGAAAATTATAAAGATTCATCACAAAAGTATTAAGGATAGTAAATTAATAAATATAGCATCGGCTATTCCTTACAGGGAAAGAAGAGACTTGAATCATGCAGTGTCAGGGACACCTCAAGAGGGCAACTTGGTGCTTTACTCTAACTGTTTTCTTCAATATGCACCATAACATAAAAGTATAGCCCCACAGGAATAATGAAGACTTTTTTCCCTATGGAGTGAAGTGGTATTATCATCTCACTCAGGAAAGATATTAACACTGCCAGGCCTAGGAACAAACTTCTGATGTTGGATTCTCTTCTGTATACTGTGAATATGTTTTACTGCCATTGGTTAATAAAGAAGTGGCTTTGGCCTATGGCAGGGCAGAATATAGCTAGGCAGGAAAGCCAAACTGAGACAGAGAAAAAGAAGGCGGGGTCAGGAAAAGGCAAGCAGTCGCCTGAGAAGCAAGATATGAGGTTAACAAGCCACAAGTCTTTTGGTAAAATATAAACTAATAGAAATGGGTTGGTTTAAGATGTAAGAGCTAGTTAATAATAAGCCTGAGCTAATAGGCCAAACAGTTTTTAATTTATATTAAGTCTCTGAGTGGTGATTTTAAAAGTAGCTGCAGGACCAGGCGGGGCAAGAAACCTCCAGTTACAATGGAGGACCCTTTCTCTTTTGTCTTCCTGTTTTGCTCTCAGAAATGGCTGCCATCAGTATTGCTGTAATTACCTGGTGCTGTACAGAGAAAGAATGCTTTCCTAATATTCCTTACTTCTTAAAGCCACCCCCCTGAGCTAGTTGGCTAGGTCACTGAGTTTTAAAGGGCCAAAGAAACATAGCTGCCTGGCTTCTCTAAGTCTAAAGTGGAAATGTCTCTAAGGAGAGCTGGCACTGGGGTTAGTTGGCCAATAGTTAGTAAGTGCCAGATCTAGGATGTGAATCCAGGAGCACGGAGCTTGAGAGCTCATGCCCCTAAGGGATATATGCTTTCAAAGCAAAGAGGTAAGAGCCATAAGTCCTGTGTGTGCTAAAAATGAGGTTCTTTGGGACTACAGAGGAAGAAGGAGTTACCTTAAAATGGGCTTAAAAGTATGAGTGGAAAAGTATATCAGAAAAGTTCTTAAATGACTGCAGGGTGTTGGGGGTGAGATTACCAACCAGATGCAAAAACAAGGCAGCCAAATGGAGGCAGAAACATGGCACTGGCCAAACTGAACAAACTGGACAGAGCACAGTGCAGGAAAATTCAGAGCTTAAAAAAAAAAAAACAAAAAACATGAGACTATCACACATCATGTGCCTCTCAGTGTTTATTAAGAATTAAAAGCTAAATACAGTGGTATTCAAGTCACCAAACAAGAGTTCATATGCCCTTAATGCTTCCCTCAGACTATCCCAAAATATTTTCTTACATTTTAGCCTATTTCCTTCAAATTTCAGTGTAAAATTCTTTATTTATTTATTTATTTTTCCATACATTGTTTTGTTTTATTTTTTCCATTCAAGAACATAATTAAAGAAATAATTTTTTTCCTTTCTTCCCCTTCTCCCGGTCCCCTCCCACTACCCCCCCTCCTCCCTCCCCCTTCTTCCTTGAAAGAGGGCATGGTGCCCTGCCCTGTTAGAAGTCCAAGGCCCACCCCCATCCCTCCTGGCCTAGGAAGGAGTGCATTCAAAAAGACTCGGTTCTCAAAAAGTTAATACATGCAGAAGAGATAGGTCCTGGTGTCATTGTTTGTGGGTTCTCCATTTGCCAACTTTCGCCGCCACATTCAGAGAGTCTGGTTTGTTCATATGCTCATTCAGTCCCAGTCCAGGTGGATTGGTGTGCTCCCATTAGTTCAGGCACAGTGTAAAATTCTTTAAAGTAACATGTTGCAAACAAGTTATCTTACTGCAAAATTCAGCCTCCTCATAGTTTCAAAGCTTTGTTTAACTACCTTATAGTTTAATACTAAAAATATTTTCCATTTTATAGGAAGAAACTGATTTATTTACTATTCTTTTGTTTGTGGCCAGGGTCTCACTAAGTAGCCCAAACTGGCACCAATCTCTTGTCTTCTGCCTCCCCCACTGAATGCTGGGATTACAGGACTGTGCTACTACATGACTTGAAATGAAGGGTTGCTTATTGTTGTTATTATGTAGCCAAAGATGACCTTGGAACTTCTGATACTTCTGTTTCTAGCTTCTCAGGGCTGGGGTTATTGGAATGGGCCACCATGCCTACTTTTATGTGGTTCTAAGAACCAAATCTTCAAGTGCACTAGGCAAGCAGTGTACCAAGCAAA